>AWOL01S0029422.1:68456-80455 GCA_000715115.1 Nicotiana otophora
TATATGAGTGATGTTCTGCCCGAGGGGTTGTTTATGATTTTATCACTGAATTGCATCGCATTGGCATGCACACATGACATACAGGCATAGAGATGTATTTGTTGTTTTTTCCTCATGTTGTACAACATCACATCATTCATGATTTCTCACATATTTTGACAGATGGGCATAGTGATGCATTTGTTCTACACGGGTTATCCGGAAGGAAAATGAAATATATTATTTATTATTGAAAGATTTTTGGAGAAATATATTGTTTTCAAACTATTCATATTATTGGCAACTTCGGCAAACGATTTGGGTTTTCACTTATGTATTTGAAAGAAAGAACTACTATTTTTGAAATCATTATTTGGATGAGTATTTTATGGATTGTTGTGGACTATTGGTATTGGACCCGACCTTGGTGGAATCTAGTCACTACTTTCAACCTACGTCTAGGTTTGTTACTTACTCAGTACATGGGGTTAGTTGTACTGATACTACACTTCTGCACATTGCGTGCAGATGTTAGCTGTTGTTGTTGTGCTCGATGGTTGCGGGATCTGAAGGTGTACCTGTGTTCCTGTTGTAGCTACATCTTGTTCAGGGTAGCCTTAGATTTATAAAAGCTCTGTTTATATATTATTCAAACAGACTATGAATTTATTTTATTTTCGCTTTGTATACTCTATTCTTAGAAGCTCATGATTTGTACTACCAGTTTTTGGGGAGATGTATTGGTTTTAGATATTTTCTTTTAATTAATTTCATTGGAATTGGATAGTTACAAATTGGTTTACCTAACAGGTAGGGTTAGGTGCCATCACGACTAGTGAAATTTTGGGTCATGACAATATGAACCTTTGCAGAAGCTTTCAAGAATATAAAAGAAGACCCAGCAATTACAAGAAAACGGATGAAGACAGCAAACGTAACCTGGATCCGAAACTCGAAATCGAAACTTCGTCTCTTTCAAAGAAAAGATCTTTTTCTCTTGATCCTTCTCACTTAGTTCTCTGTGGAATATAATAAGTGGCTTCCTCTCAGTATATGTGAAAAATCCCTCCCTAATATAAAGTGTATTCCCACTATATATAGAATGTGTGTACTTAAAAAGTGATGAGTGGAGGAGCACACAATAAGATGTGAGGGAGAGGGGGTTGATCGTGTGTGTGTGCAACATGTGTGTGTGAAGTGATTAGTTAGATTGGAAATTTGTTAATCTTTTGGTTTTATTTTCGTTTTTTTTCTTCTTCTTTTCCTTTTTATTTTTCATTAAAAGATAAAATATAAAGATAAGATAATTAATTAACTAATTTTTAAACTAAAATAATATAGGCAAACTAAATTATTATACTATAATTTAAATGACACCCAAAATATACTAAAGCTAAGCTAACTTATTTACTATAATTCTAATTAAAAGAAAGCATATATTTTTTGTAAATTTTCTTTTTTTTCTTTATAAATAGAAATAAAATTTATACTATAAGCATGTGAATATTTGTTTGTAATTTTTAACTTTTATCAAATAAAATAAAAGTTTAAAATATTGGAATTAGACCTAGAAAACATATTTACACTAAAATAGTATAGAATCCGGGTGTGGTAAAAATTAGGTGTTCACAGCATGCCCCTCTTTGCTTGGAAACATGAAGAGTTTTCAGGCAAAGAAAATGAACAAAGTGACTGATTTTTGACCTCACTATTATTTAAAAAGGAAAATAATATAAATAAAAAAGTTGTGACCGAGCCTTGGTTTTAGGCAGCCTATATATCCCGGGTTATAAGGGAACCAGGTCATGTGTAGTTCAAGTGGAAGAATATTGAAGGAGTATACTTAGAGGGAGTGTCGAGTAAAGTTCCGTCGAGGTTCCGATCCGCAACTCCTACCATTACATCAAAAGAAAAGGAAAATTACATACTCTTGAAATCTAAGAGTTACAAAATTCCTATCTAAATGTCATCTCGAGTCTTGTCTTGATTCTTGACTTTCTTCCCCCATTGACTTTAGACTGAAACTTGATGTTCTCGATGCAACAGACTAGGAAATATTCTCACGGGTATGTTTCTTAATCAGATGATGAGAAGATGGATCTTGAAATCCTATGTCTATGCATGCATTATGTCAAAGCTGGTTCGGCTGGTATTGAGATCAAACGTTCCACTTTCTCTGGCGAGAGCTGGAATCTTATTTTTGCACATTCAATCTGTACTTTGCGGAAAAACCTGCAAGCCATCAAAACGAACAAATATTTTTTGCCCCAGTTTGTACTAGAAAGGTTTTGTGAGTTATTAAAAATACAATAAACTATCTTTCTATTGAAAATAAAGAAATGAGATTTTTTTATATATATTTTATAATAGGGATTGTCGTACCCTATGTTAACAAGAAGGTTGGCAGCCAGGGGATGTAGTACCATGTGTTGACAATAAGATGAGGCTCTTGGCACTCTGGATGCTACTAGGGAATGTTGTACCCTATGTTTGCAATAAAAAATACAACCAGGGGATGTAGTACCCTGTGTTGGCAATAAGATGAGACTCGAGGCACTCTGGGATGCTGTTAGGGAATGTTGTACCCTATGTTTGCAACAAGAAATGCAGTCAGGGGATGTAGTACCCTGTGTTGGCAATAAGGTGAGGCTCTTGGCACTTTGGGATGCTACTAGGGAATGTCGTACCCTATGTTTGCAATAAGAAATGCAACCAGGGGATGTAGTACCTTGTGTTGGCAATAAGATGAGACTCGAGGCACTCTGGGTGCTACTAGGGAATGTCGTACCCTATGTTTATAACAAGAAATGCAACCAGGGGATCTAGTACCCTGTGTTGGCAATAAGGTGAGGCTCTTAGCACTCTGGGATGCTATTAGGGAATGTCGTACCCTATGTTTGCAACAAGAAATGCAACCAGGGGATGTAGTACCCTGTGTTGGAAATAAGGTGAGGCTCTTGGCACTCTGGGTGCTACTAGGGAATGTCGTACCCTATGTTTGCAACAAGAAATGCAACTAGGGGATGTAGTACCCTGTGTTGGCAATAAGGTGAGGCTCTTGGCACTCTGGGATGCTATTAGGGAATGTCGTACCCTATGTTTGAAACAAGAAATGCAACTAGGGCATGTAGTACCCTGTGTTGGCAATAAGGTGAGGCTCTTGGCACTCTGGGATGCTATTAGGGAATGTCGTACCCTATGTTTGAAACAAGAAATGCAACTAGGGCATGTAGTACCCTGTGTTGGCAATAAGGTGAGGCTCTTGGCACTCTGGGATGCTATTAGGGAATGTCGTACCCTATGTTTGAAACAAGAAATGCAACTAGGGCATGTAGTACCCTGTGTTGGCAATAAGGTGAGGCTCTTGACACTCTGGGATACTACTAGGGAATGGCGTACCCTATGTTTGCAATAAGAAATGCAGCCAGGGGATGTAGTACCCTGTGTTGGCAATAAGGTGAGGCTATTGGCACTCTGGGATGCTACTAGAGAATGTCGTATCCTATATTTGCAATAATAAATGCAACCAGGGGATGTAGTACCCTGTATTGGCAATAAGGTGAGGCTCTTGGCACTCTGGGATGCTACTAGGGAATGTCGTACCCTATGTTTGCAATAAGAAATGCAGCCAGGGGATGTAGTACCCTGTGTTGGCAATAAGGTGAGGCTCTTGGCACTCTGGGATGCTACTAGGGAATGTCGTACCCTATGTTTGCAATAAGAAATGCAGCCAGGGGATGTAGTACCCTGTGTTGGCAATAAGGTGAGGCTCTTGGCACTCTGGGATGCTACTAGGGAATGTCGTACCCTATGTTTGCAATAAGAAATGCAACCAGGGGATATAGTACCTTGTATTGAAGATAGGGTATTGATTCCATATAATGAAACTAAAAATAACATGCTTATATGTATATTGGAAGAAAATCGAGGATTTGAGAAATTCACTTGGTGATGTTCGTCTTTTCACGAATTGTTTCTTAAATTGTTGTGTTCTTGTTCTGAACAAAGAAAGATTTGTTAGTTTTACAATGGAGGTCGGTTTGTGGCCTCCATTATTTCAATCTCTTGATCTCGGCTCATCTTCTTTAATGATTCCAACTACAATTGATAATTTCTTGAATAACAACTATATTTCTGACCCCGGAGAACCTTTGGCATTTCCAACTTTTCCATGACGGTTGGTCGTGTGGGACTTAACTTTTTTCAATTTTATTTTGCCTTTGTGGGCATTTTGCTTTTGGCTTCTTTCAAAATTTTCCATTTCAACGCATCGGCCAATCATGGCCAGTCGGGGTCGACTTGATGCCCTTGCCGAGGCTGGGCGCCTTTTGAATATATCAGCTCGCTTCAAACGAGAACCCTGTAAATTGGTCTTGCCATCTTTTCTTTGCTTTATTTTTTGAACAAAGTTATACCGAAAGGGATTTAAAGAAATATAAAAAACGGAATATATAATGAGTTTAAAAAAAGAGGGATACCTTTCGGGGAACAGAAAGACGGACTTATTTGGGAGTACATGCGGACTTCAATGAACATGATATGCCTTTTGGACTGGATGTCTAATCTGTGTAAAATGTCCAACTCTTAGAAACTCATCACAACCTTTGCCTTGAAACTGAAAAATCTTGCTCAGGACTGTGTTGATGTCATGGCTGTGTGGTTCCTCTTTTCGATCAACAGTGCCATTTGCGGGTTTTAACTAGATGATCTCTCTCATTTCTCTTCTCGCCATCGCCTTATAGTGCCCTTTGCAGGTTTTCACTAACAAGACTCTCTCATTTTTATTTTCTCTATTTACCATCACCGTACAGTGCCCATGAGGATTTTCACCAATATGACTTTATCATTTTATTTCTTTCATTTGGTTGCATCCGATCCAAATAACCGTATTCTCCAATTCTTGAACATTCTTGCCAATTTATAGGAAGGACTTGAAAGTATTTGGGTAAAAATAATTTGGATTAAACTACAACTTTGGAACCATTCGGGCAAAACCATCGTCGAACCATTGTAACATCTGCCCCAGTTTTCAGTTTTGGGGAATGTGGATTTTATTTTTTGGTATGACCGAACCTTAGAGTGAGGTTGCCTACGTTTCCTTTCAGAATCATATCGGACGTAGTTCAATTAACTTAAACTTGTTTTGATTTTTGTTTTATTTTTCTTCTGTTTTGTTTTCTTTTGCTTCTCTTTTTTTTCTTTCCTTTTTTTTTCTTTTCTTTTTTTGTCTTTTCTTTTTTTTTCTTTTTCTTTCTCATTACATACAAGGTTCCAAAGAGGGTGGCCAATAAAAAAGTATATGGCTCAAAGGGTTAATAGTATTTGGGCAGTCAGAATGAAAGCTTTCGCCATCCCAATCAGAGAGCATTAAAAATGCGTAAAGGGTCAAACATAGCACCTTTTGACCGCGTCTGCATTGACAGTTGTATCGGGAATATTTCCTTCGATGTCTCCCAAATACAATACTCCCTTTTGGCAGCACTCTTGTTAAAATGCATGGACCTTCCAATTCGAGGCAAATTTTCCTTTAGCTTCCTCGTGATGCGGAAGCATACGCCTCAGAACGAGTTTCCCTACTTCAAATTTCTTGGGCCGCACTTTTTTGTTGTAGGCACGGGCCATTCTTTGTTGGTACAACTGCCTGTGACAAACTGCAGTCAATCACTTTTCATCAACCAAAGTCATTTTCTTCGATCGAGTCTTGACTCAATCTTCATCCTCGAACTCGGTTTCAATAATGATCCGAAGAGAAGGAATTTCAACTTCTACTGATATCATGGCTACAGTGCCATAAACCAATCAAGTAAGGGCGGTTTTTATTTGGACTTGGTTTAGGCTTGTTGTCCCTTCTTTGTTTATTTTCTTACAAGCCTTATCTTTGGCACATTCTACTTCTTGATTCATTATTTCAATATCTGACATCATTTTAGGATCTGGGCATGAAGTCCGCAAGCATGTCCATATTATTAAAATCTGCATTAACAAAACTGAAAAGAGAATAAGAAAGGTGACAAGATTAATAAAAGAGACATTCATGGATGATGAAATATTGATTTCATTTATTTGAATTTTATATATTAAAAAAAAAGAAGGGTTTACATCAGAAAGTAAGACAGTAAAGTAAAAGAATTAGGATTACACCCTGAAATAACCCATAATATAGAAAAGATAGCAAGACCGACTACCGAAATTCTCGTCTGATGGGGAGAGTTTTAGGTTTGGCGCCCTATTTTGGTTTTCTTTTCTATTGCTACAATGGCTACAATGGCTTTCAGATCCGGAACAAATTCTTCAATTGCCCTTTTGAGGGTCCAACGGTCTTCTGTATCATGTCTTACTGCTACAGAGTGGTATTCACATCTAGCATCAGCTTGGTGCAAGGGGGACTCAGGATTTGACCAGTTTGGGGCCACTGGCTGCAGCAGACCTTGCTTGATTAGCTTTTGAAACAAACTTAAATATGATTCACCAATAGGGGTGAACTGATTCATTCTGAGGAGCTCTCTTGGGCGAGAATTGTATTGGGAAACATTTGGTTGGCTATTATATGGAGGTTGGTAGGGACGGGCATTTCTGGGAGGTGTAGCTCGGTTTTGTGTATAATGTTGTGGCCGCGTGTAAGGTTGCGCATTCATCACCACATAGAGAGGCAGTGCCACGGTATAGAAAACATCTTGATGGGGATACTATTGTTGTGGGACCTTAGGAAGCATATATGATTGGTTGAATGACCTGCGGGCTCCCCTCAAGCTCAAAGCCATCATGGCTCCCTCTTCCCTCTTGTTTCTATTCATCAAACCCCCCGAACCATTCTGAACGGTCTCTGATATGGCCTTAAAGGCAGCATGACTCAATATTTGGCCCTTTTTAGATCACTTTCGACTATCTCCCCAATTTTGATAGCCTCGGCGAACGGATTACCTATAACGGATATCAGAATCTGGAAGTAGTCCGCCTCTTGGGCCTGTAGGAAGACCGTAACCATTTATGCTTCATCCATTGGAGGTTTTACCCTAGCGACTTGCTTGCGCCATTTGACAGTATTCACGAAAATTTTCCGCAGTTTTCTTTTTCAAATTGGACAAAGAGTTCTCTTTTTGTATTTGTTTCACTCTTGCTTTTGTTTTTTGATTTTTTTTTTCGCTCTTTGTTTTTCTTTGTTATTTTTGTCACTCCTTTATTTCTTTTTCTTTCTTCTATTTTTTCACTCAGTTTATTTGATGGCAATGATCGAATCCGATGGAGATTACCTACATATCATGACGCCGCATGAATCAGATCTTGCGTAATTCGGGAATACCGGGAACAAAGTACATAAGCTAGCTCTTTTTTTTCATTGGGAATTTTGGAAAGAAGACTTCTTAAAGGAGAAAGAAAATAGTTTTTTGGATTTTGATTGATTTTTCTTTGAACTTTTGGAAGAAAAACTTCAAAAGAAGGAAAAAATATATATTTGGCTTTTGATTTGCAAATTTGTTTGTTTGTTTTTTCGAATGAAAGACTTCGAAAAAAAATTGGATTTAATGAAATTTGTTTTGAATTTTCTAAGGAAAGAATTCTAAGAAGGAATTAAGGAAAGGGAAAATATTTTTGAACTTTTTGAAATTTGGGGGCTGGAACCGATGAGGTTTGCCTATGTATCTCACATCTGGTGAGAATCAGACCGGCATAGTTCGGTTTAAATAAATGATAAAAAAAACCATTTTGAAAATTATGATTTTACATATTAGAACAATTCAAAATTTTATTAAAAAAATGAGTACTTTATGAAATTTTGAGGAAATGTTCTTTCTCTCTCCCCTGTTCAATCAATCTATCCTAAAGCCGGTCAATATTTGAGTAAATCCTATCAAATAATATTACATGTAGCACAAAAAATAAAAAATGTTGGTCTGAAAAATTGGTACCTGTCCTAGACGGGCCCGGGCCCTGTGCCGAGTCCCGCTAAGTCCAAGGAACATGATGCAAATAAAGCGTAACCTACTAGGGATATTCATTGCTTGTGTCTTGTTCTTCTAAGTTTTCAAATCCTTAAGGAGATGGTATCTAGACTTGGCTTACCCGGGTGGACGACCCGAGCCGAGGAGCGTCAAGCGTCACCAGTAGTAGAACAGCACTGGCTAGCCAACGGCTCTCCCGCCTAAACGTGTGTGACTAAATCCTTCACCAGAAGATGGTAGGCTAACTGGCTTTATCTCAAGACAGAAATTTTGTGATACTGGTAGGCAAACAAAATATAACTACCTATCAGAAGACTCAGAGGGGTGCGAGAGAGGATAAAATTTATATCATAGTTCAAATAAATATTAAAGCGGTAAATAAGCGACAAATAGTACATTAGGCTCCCTAACACAATAATATCCAAAACTTGATAAAAGCCAAACAAGAATCAATATACAAAGCTCGAATTCTTATTAGTAGTCCCCAGCAGAGTCGCCAGAGCTGTCACACCTCTTTTTTTTCCCCCAACCCAATTTTGATGTTGAGTTAGAAGAGTTTTTTCAATTAAAGTGACGATTTAAAAAAGAGATCATTTATTATTTGGAGTCTCCATTTGGAATTGAGTTTTGGTGTTCCAAGTCACCTTTTATTTGAATCACTCATCAAACGGAAGATTTGACTCCTTATATATGGTCTACGAAAACAGAAGACTGAGTAAGGAATTCTGTTGACCGAGGGAAAGGTGTGAGATACCCCTCGAGTTCCGTGGTTCTAGCACGGTCGCTTTGATTGATTTATGTCCGGCTTAATTAATTTTCGGCTATTCTTGTATTTATATTGGTTATGGCTTGTCTATTTATTACCACTTCACTTAATTTATTATATCTTATTAATTGTTTTGACCTAGATGCGGTATGCACACAAGGTACTTCTTAGAAATTAGATATTAAACCAAGGTACAGAATATACACATGGTTAAAACGTAATTATTTTAAATTTAAAGGCATCGAGACGCGGGAATGCGCATATGATCCTTTTATTATTTAAGTATATCAATCCAAGGTTCGGGTATGAACACATGGGCTAATATTTAAAGCACATCTAAAGTTTTTCTAGCATTTTAGAGTATTTCACTTATTTTGTCTATTTTATATTCGAGATATATATTTGTATTTTTTTATTTATTTATTGCTATGAGTCTTGATTTAATTCGTAATTTATCTCGCTTTCTCATAATATTTTAGCACTCTTGAATTATAGGATATTAAAAGAGTTTGAGTTAGTTAGCTAATTAATTGCTTTGGAATGCAAGACTTGATTATTAAGCCTAAGTTATTTTAAAAGACCAATCATCGGCATACTTAATTTCTCATCGATTTAAGCTCAACCTTTCATTCTTTATTAATTCAAACCTAAACTTGCTAAAAACATTTAAGAGCAACTAAAGTTTAGTCATCTTTTTTGCAATTTTTAAAATTATCACTATGATTGAACTATTTAATATGTTATTGTTACTATTGCTTTCTAAAGATTTAAAAGTAAAAATTAAGCAAAAAAGTAAAATTAACTAGCTAAATCATCTTAAAACCAAAACACATACAGAATATTTAATCTGTTATACTAGAAGGACATTCACATCACATATATACTAATTAGAGTACTTCAGCCTATACTAAAGTCTGCAATTTGCAAAAAAAGAAAATCCTTATGCGAAATATTATATGGATTTCTACATTGAAGGTAAATCAGTTTTATTATCATTATTTTTTACGATGCAAAATTGACTACTTTTTAAGGACTAATGGAGACCTCTTAATATATATATATATATTCTTACCCATGTTAAGAAAATAGAAAGTAAAGACCAAACTATGAATCTTCTTCTTCAAAAATAATCCATTTAGCTAAAGGACCATCTCAACTTCTGAACGAAAATTAAATCAAATAGTAGGTATGAGATACCATAGCAACACTTTAACCAAACTTTAAGAATGATATTCTCATTTTTTATTTAAAAATCTTTACGAAAACTAGTGAAAATTATTATATACTAGAATATAAAATAATAAATACTTAGTGTTGTATAATAAAATACTTCCTATAATTAATTTTTAACTTTAGCAGCAAATGAGTATTCAACTAACTATAAGTTATTTAGCACTATCTAGGGTATCAGAATTACGTTAAAAAGAAACTAAGGAGATAACTAAATAATAAAAATAATATTAAATAAGATAAACATCACATTAAACATTACAAACATACAAAATACATACAAATTAAAAGGCTGAAGAAACAAAGATAGAGGATATGAACATTTGCAGAAGCTTTCAAGAATATAAAAGAAGACCCAACAATTACAAGAAAACAGATGAACACAGCAAACGTAACCCAGATCCGAAACTCGAAATCGAAACTTCGTCTCTTTCAAAGTAAAAAAATATTTCTCTTGATCCTTCTCACTTAGTTCTCTATGGGATATAATCAGTGGCTTCCTCTAAGTATATGTGAAAAATCCCTCCCTAATATAAAGTGTATGCCCACTATATTATAGAGTGTGTGTGCTTAAAAAGTGATGACTGGAGGAGCAGGCAACAAGATGTGAGGGAGAGGGGGTTGATCATGTGTGTGCGCGCGCAACGTGTGTGTGTGAAGTGATTAGTTAGATTGGAAATTTGTTAATCTTATGATTTTATTTTCGTTTTTGTTTTCTTCTTCTTTCCTTTTTGTTTTTCTTTAAAAGATAAAATATAAAGATAAGATAATTAACTAACTAATTTTTAAACTAAAATAATATAGGCAAACTAAATTATTACACTATAATTTAAATAACACCCAAAATATACTAAAGCTAAGTTAACTTATTTACTATAATTCTAATTAAAAGAAACCATATATATATTGTAAATTTTCTTTTTTCTCTTTATAAATAGAAATAAAATTTATACTATAAGCATGTGAATATGTTTTTGTAATTTTTAACTTTTCTCAAATAAATAAAATAAAAGTTTAAAATATCAGGATTAGACCTAGAAACAATATTTACCCTAAAATAGTATAAAATCTGGGTGTGGTCATAAATTAGGTGTTCACACTCAAGACTGTACGTCACATCAAAATAGGAATCAAGTACCCAATAGCAGACTTTTGAGTGACAAGTAAACTTTATTCGTCTTATTCAACCCACCTGAACACATCCCGCATTCACATCATACTCATCATATAGTCATTCAATCGCCCATCGAGCCATAAATTTCACTCATAGGGATACTACCGACGCATAAGTCCAAACACACAAGTTCTCACATCTGAAACTATCGAGCTTAAGTTGCGGTCTAACCCTGGCCTCATGTCCTCTAGAATGGACTATCACCAAAACACAGAATATATATCACGAATCTCGTTCATAAAATCACAATCCGGTGATGCACAACTGATATCGAGCGCTCACATGCGCACACAAATGCGTGGAAGGAATTCAAATAGTTATGTTTCAAGCTGAATCAATTCCGCATGATAGAATACAAGAAAGTTAAATTTCCCTAAGGGCTCGTCAGCCTCTCGAAGATAAGTACAGACGTCTCTGTACTGATCCGCAAGACTCTACTAAACCTGCTCAAGACTCGTAAGACCTATGCAACCTAGAATTCTGATATCAACTTGTCACGACCCAAAATCTCACCTATCGTGATGGCGCCTATCTTAGTACTACACAAGCCGACATTCTCAATAAAATACCATATCTTTTAAATTTGAAAACATAATATTTAAATTCAGCGGAAGAAATCTCACAAATATAGATATAAATACTCCCAAAACCCGGTGTCACTAAGTACATGAGCATCTAAATGAATACAAAGCCTGACCGATTAAAAACACTGTATGAAAATATATAACAGTACAATATCTACGAGGAAGAGAGACAAGGTCAGCGGACGCCAAGCAGCTACCTTGATAGTCTCCAACTGGCAATACACTGAGGTCTAACAGCCGCCGTGTCCGGAAGCACCTGGATATGCACACGAGGTGCAGAGTGTAGTATGAGTATAACCAACTCAATAAGTAACAAGACTAACCTC
>AWOL01S0029430.1:0-25068 GCA_000715115.1 Nicotiana otophora
ATCTTAGAGTTTAACATCAAAATCATGTGAATCAAAGTGAAAATTTGTGAAACTTTGTCAAGTTTTTTTTAAAAAAAACAAATTTGCGTTTTGAGAGTCGATTTGGACTCGTATTTTGAAACTAATCACATATATGAACTTGTGGGGTCATAGGTAGTCGAAATCTACCATTGGACCCGAGTTTTGATCGGGCGAGCCCCGGATTGACTTTTGTTGACTTTTTGAGAAAAGTATAAAGATCTTAACTTTATCTATTGTAATTGCTTTCCCTAGCATTATTTGATGATATTAAGTCGATTTTGGTAAGATTTAAGCCGTGTGGAGGCAAAATTTAGGGGAAAAGCTATTTTCGAGTGTTGAATTGGCCTAATTAAGGTAAGTATCTTGCCTAACTTTGTATGAGGGAAATTACCCCTTAGGATTGGTATTGATTGATTCATTTATGCTATGTGAAAGCTGTGTATGCAAGGTGACGAGTGGGTATACCGGTTGTACATGGTATTTGACCGATTTAGGCTACTTAGACTATTTACATGCTTTAATTGAAATGTCATATCATATTCTAAATTCTCGTAGTCAATCAATTCTTGTTTGCGTTAGCCTATCCTCACATGCCTTAATTGATTTGTTTAACACTTATTCTACATCCTACTTGATAAATTGCTCTCATGCTTTAGTTGAACTTGTTGCTCCTTTATTTGATACATGTCATCTCTTTCATTGTTGATTATCTTTACTTGAAGTCATTGTATGTGTTATCTCGTTCATTGTTAATTATCATTATTTGAAGTCATTGTTACTAGTTATCTCTTTCGTTGCTATTATTCTCATTTGAAGTCATGTTATTTCTTCCATTGTGGGTTACTTGTATTTGATTCGTAGTTACATGTTATCTTTCTCATTGTTGAGTTATTGGTGTTGAAGTTGTGAAGCCGTATCATTTTGAACCAAAGTTGATAATTGTTGAGATATATTTCTTGTTGAGAATTTTACATTCATTGGTATTGTTGATATTCTTGTACACGTTGTGGTGGAGTCATGGGCTATTATTGTGGAAATATTGATATTGTTTATTGTTGGCAAATTGATATATGGGCACTTATGGTACGAGTTATTATTGTAATACAATATTGACGCGCATGCAGTAGTATAAGGCTTGGGGTTAATGTGCATGCGGCGGTATAAGGTGGGACTTATGTGCATGTTGCTTGTAGAGGAACTGCGTGAAGTCACACGGCGTCATAAGGTGGGCTAAAATGCATGTAGCTATTTTGAGAAAAACTATTTTCAAAACATAATTCAAATGTAAGGCTCACTAATAAGTGGGGATTTTGACTGCTTATTAACGCCTTTTAGCTTTAGTTTTAGTCTAAAAGCATTGAATTGTGTTCCCGAAACTAATGAAATTATGCAAAATTACAAGAATGCTAGAAATTGGACTCCCGAGATGAAATCCGACTAAAAAGGAGTAGTCCAAAGCACAAGGCAATAAAGGCCGCAGAAGCATAAATGTGCGGTCCACAGAAGGAATTCTGTGGCCGCAGAAGAAATTGCGGACCACAAAATTCCATCTGCGACCACAAACAAAGAGTAAAAATCTAGCAGATATTTGCGCAAAGTGCAGACCGCACATGAATTGTGCGGCTGCAAAGTTGGGCTAAGAGTCGAAGATTAGAGAGTATGCAAAACGACCAATTCGAGGAACCTCTGTGAATTGCGGACCGCACAAGAATTGTGCCGCCGCAGAAGAGTGTCTTGCGGTCGCAGGCCTGAATCTGTGGACCGCAGAAGAGTTGCCTTGTGGCCGCAGTTCAGAAATGTGCGGCCGCATAAATCCATCTCCTGCCAGATGAAAAAATCTGCGGACCGCACATGTAATTGTGCGGCCGCAGAACCTCCCGAGGGGCAGTTTTGTTCGATATTTTTAGTCTTGTATAAATAGACGAGTTTCACAAAATTAGCTCAAGTTTGAACCTCTGAAGTTGTTGTAGCCGTTTTTCTTTACTATTTTAGGAAGTTTTACTTTGTTTTGGTGTATTTACAGTAGATTTAATCATTTTAAGCTTCCATTATGAGTTTAATTAGTTTTTCTTCCTTATTTCCTTCAAACCCCATTATGAGTAGCCAGACTTTTACTAGGGTTGTGACCCAACCCAAGTGTGTAAACTTTATGGGTATCTAATTTAGTGCTTGTTTATGATTGGATGTTGATTATTTAGCCTAGTTCATGCTACAATTTTAAAATTAATGGTTGCAAACATTGATTCATGCATATTTGTCTTAGTCTCTACTTGAGAAAGAAAAAACTAGTCTAGGATAACTTAGCTAACAAGGAATTGGGTCGATCGAGAGATTGATTAACCCAGTTAAAGGTTCAACCAAGAGATAGTAATAACCCGTCTCGAGCTTTTATCAACTGTTTTGGGTGATACCTATTTGGTCTTGAGAAATCCAAAGTAGGTAAAACCACTCTCTGGCCGAGAGGTAATGAGTGGATAATTTAGAGTTGATAGCTATAATACACTACAGTCAACAAAACAAGCATTAAAGTCTTTATACCATTAGGCAAATACCTAGGTCATGGTCACAACCCTAAGCTTTTTATCCATTTGAAAAAACCGTAAAAATAATTATCTCTAGTCTTCTTTCTTTATTTTTTGCAATCATTAGAGTAAAATTAGAAATAGAAAACAAATTCTTATTGTGGAAGTGCAATCTAGAAAATCTAATTGCTCAATTGGAAATATATATACCCCTAACTCCCATCTTAGCTCCCTGTGGATTCGACCCCGACTCTTAGTTGGGTTTCTACTATTGCATACGACCATTTCATACCTCTTTTGAGGTGTGCTTTGGACGTGATCAATTTTTGGTGCTGTTGCCGTGTAACTAAAAAGCGGTGTTAGCTATATATTTGGGTGTGTTTTTAGAATATCTTCTTTTCCTTCCGTGTTACTAAATTGTTTGAGAAATCGTAGGTACAACCATGGAAAACAATGAGCTCGGATATATTGCTTTGGGGGATGTGGACGTCGAGGATGAGCAAATTGATGAGGTTCCTCTTGAACCTCAAGCCAATAGAAGAGGTCGAGTACCTCATGACAATGTCCCCGCTCTACCCCCACCTCCACCATGAGCGGCTCCACATCGGGTGTTACCCAATAAAGGATATGCTAGTTCAATAGTCCCTCCCTGTATTAGGGCGGGCAACCTTCAAATCACCAACGTGATGCTCACTTTGCTAGAGCAACGAGGTTTCTTCACCGGTGCTCCAAGTCAAAATGAATACAAACATTTGAAGGGGTTTGTGGACACTTATTGGGGGAGCAAACAAACAAATGTCTCCGAGGATGCATTGAGGCTAAGGCTTTTTCCCTTCTTTCTACAGGGGAAAGCTTTAGATTGGTTGGAATAATTGCTGAACCATTCCATTCACACTTGGGATGAGTTGGCGGAAAAGTTTATTTCTAAGTTCTTCTTTCCAGGGCACATGGCTACACTTCGGGATGAAATTTTGGCGTTCAAGCAAGAGCTAAATGAACCACTACACGAGATATGGGAACGCTATAGAACAATGGTTAAGGAATGTCCCAACAATGATATGACAGAGAATATGATTCGACAAACTTTCTATCATAGGATCAACACAACCAACCAATGTGTAGTGAATTAACTTGCCGGTGGGAACTTCATGACTACGCCTTATGTGGAGGCGTGTGAGATTTTAGATGAAATGGCAGAAACATCATCGGCATGGCAATCCCTGGCTAATGTTCCATAAGGTGATCCCAATGTGATCCATCTTCACAAAGAGTTGCATGATCGTAGGCAAGCCTCACACAACACATCAATCCGTAACTTAGAAGTGCAAATGTGGAAAATCTCTCAAACTCTAAATTCTCATCCTAAGGGGGAACTACCAAATGACACGGTGGTAAACCCAAAGGGTGGAAACAACACGGGGCATGCCATGGCCATTACTACAAAAAGTGGAAGAGGTGGGAATGCACCCACCTCAAGTCAAAAGCAACTTGTAGATGATGAGCAAGTGGTAAAGAAGAAGAGGTCCCGAACAATGTGGTACAATCAAATGATGAAGTTCGGATTGATATTGATGATAGTGTGGAAGAGACTCAAGAGGAGGTGAACCCGTCTAGGGATCACATTATTGACATACCGGAGCCGGTAGTGAAAAAGGCTAAGGCACCATTGCCTAAGCCTCCACCTTCATACCATCAAACACTTGCCAAACAAAATGGCGAGAATCAATTCAAAAAGTTCATTCAAATGATGAAGAGTCTCTCAATCAATGTGCCATTAGTTGAAGATTTGGAACAAATGCCCGGATATGCAAAGTTTATGAAGGATCTCATGACGAATAAGCGGTCAATGAATTTTGAAACTATTAAAGTCACTCATCAAGTGAGTGCAATTGTGCATTCAATGGCTCCTAAGTTGGAGGATCCCGGTGCTTTCACAATTCCTTGTACAATTGGAAGTGCTGAGTTTGTTAAAGCTCTTTGTGATCTTGGGGCAAGTATCAATTTGATACCCTATTCAGTATTCAATACCTTGGGAATTGGGCAACCAAGACCCACCTCTATGAGATTGCGAATGGCCGATCGTACCATGAAGAGACCTTTGGGAGTGATTGAAGATGTCTTGGTTCGTGTTGATAAATTCATTCTTCTCGCGGATTTTGTCATTCTAGATTATGAAGTTGATTATGAGGTGCAGATTATTCTTGGAAGACCTTTCCTTGCTACGAGGAAGGCTCTTTGTGATGTTGAAGCTGGATAACTCACCTTCCAGGTGGGTGATGAAAAAGTGGTATGTGTGTAAGTCCATGCGACAACCAAATAGCAACGAGGTGTGCTCTTTTGTGGACTTGGTGACCGATGTTATTGTTGATGATAGAAGTGCCACAATCAATGTTGGTGATATGTTGGAGGCCGTCTTGCTCAACTTTGATGATGACGAGATGGATGGCTTCATGGAATGTGTGAACTCCTTGTAAGGAATGGGTCGTACAATTATGCACCCCAGAAACTATCTTTGGATCTTGAAAATAGGACAACTCCTCCCACAAAGCCTTCCATTGAAGAGCCTCCTACCTTGGAATTGAAGTCATTTCCTCCACATCTTCGGTATGAATTTCTTGGCCCTTGTTCTACTTTACCATTTATTATTTCCTCTTGTTTGACTAAGGTGCAGGTAGATTCTATATTGGCGATGAAACATAAGAGGAAGAAGGTTATTGGGTGGACATTGGCGAATATTCGGGGGATAAGCCCCGCATTTTGCATGCACAAGATCAACTTGGAGGAAGGCGTCAAACCATCGATTGAATATCAAAGGAGACTCAATGAGGCTATGCAAGAAGTTGTCAAAAAGGAGATTATCAAGTGGTTGGATGTCGGGGTTGTCTACCCCATTTCCGATAGCTCGTGGACTTCTCCGGTTCAATGTGTCCCGAAGAAAGGGGGCATGACGGTGGTCACCAATGACAAGAATGAGTTGATTCCTACAAGAACGGTGACCAGTTGAAGAGTGTATATGGACTATCGCAAGCTCAACAAAGTCACTAGGAAGGATCATTTCCCACTTCCTTTCTTAGATCAAATGCTTGATAGATTAGCTGGTCATGCTTTCTATTGCTTTCCTTATGGGTATTCGGGCTACAACCAAATCCTTATTGATCCGGAGGATCAAGAGAAAACAACCTTTACATGTCCCTACGGTACTTTCGCCTTCAAGTGAATGCCAATTCGTTTGCGCAATGCACCAGTGACTTTTCAAAGGTGTTTGATAGCTATCTTCACGGACATGGTGGAGGTCTACCTTGAAGTTTTCATATATGACTTCTCGGTGGTTGGAGATTCTTTTGATGATTGTCTTGCAAATTTAGATAAAGTGTTGGAAAGATGTGAAGAAACAAATTTGGTGCTCAATTAGGAGAAGTGTCATTTCATAGTCGAGGAAAGCATTGTCCTTGGCCACAAAATATCAAAGAATGGAATTGAAGTTGATAAGGCAAATATTGAGGTGATTTCTAACCTTCGACCTCCAACTTCGGTGAAGGGTGTGCGGAGTTTCTTAGGCCACGCGGGGTTTTACCTGCATTTCATCAAAGATTTCTCTAAGGTGGTAAGCCCGTTATGCAAGCTTCTTGAGAAAGATGCTAAGTTTAACTTCAATGATGATTGCATGAGAGCCTTTGAATTGTTAAAGCTCAAGTTGACAACTACTCTCATTATCGCCGCTCCAAATTGGAGTGTCCCTTTTGAACTCATGTGTGATGCAAGTGACGTAGTGGTTGGGGTTGTTTTGGGGAAATGCGTCAATAAGATTTTTCATCTGGTCTACTATGCTAGTAATACCATGAATGGTTCCCAAGTCAACGATACTATTACGGAGAAGGAGCTCCTTGCCATTATATTTGCAATTGACAAGTTCCGCCCGTACTTGATGGGTGCAAAAGTTATTGTCCACACGGATCATGCGGCACTTTGTTATCTTATGAGCAAGAAAGATTCCAAAGCTCGGTTGATGAGATGGGTGCTTTTGTTGCAAGAGTTTGATATTGACATCCAAGATAGAAAAGGGAGTAAAAATCAAGTGGCGGACCAGTTGTCTCGTATGGAGGAGGAGGGGAGGCTGCATGATGGCCTTGAAATCAATGACTCCTTCCCCGATGAGCAACTCTTGGCTATTTCAATGAAAGAGGTGCCATGGTTCACGGATCTAGCAAATTTCCTTGTGTGTGGAATCATCCTGGATGAGTTCTCTTCAAACCAAAGGAAGAAACTCAAACTGAATTGTCAAGATTATTATTGGGATGAACCATACCTTTTACGGATTTGTACGGATGGGGTAATTAGAAGATGTGCACCGGAAGAAAATCAAGGTGAAATTCTTTGGGCTTGTCATTCTTCGCCATATGGTGGTCACCATGGTGGAGCAAGAACGGCAGCTAAAGTGCTAAGTTGCGGGGTTCTATTGGCCCACCCTTTACAAGGACTCTAGTGAGCTAGTGAAAAGATGTGATGAATGTCAACGAGCCGGTGGAATCTCAAAGAAAATGAAATGCCCTTCACCACCAATTTGGAGATTGATATTTTCGATGTGTGGGGTATTAACTTCATGGGTCCTTTTGTGAGTTCTTATAGAAACACCTACATCTTGGTCGCGGTGGATTATGTGTCCAAATGGGTTGAGGTCGTTGCTCTACCCAACAATAAAGCAAGAAGTGTGGTGGCGTTCTTGAAGAAAAATATTTTCACAAGGTTTGGTACTCTGCGGGCTATTATAAGCGATGGGGGGTCACATTTTTGCAACAAGGATTTCGACACTTTACTTATCAAGTATGGTGTTACTCATAAAGTCACAACTCCCTATCATCCACAAGCTAGCGGTCAAGTGGAAGTCTCCAACCGGGAGATAAAGAGTATTTTGTCCAAAACAGTGAATGCTAACCGGACAGATTGATCCAAGAAGCTTGATGATGCATTATGGGCTTATCGGACGGCTTCCAAAACACCTATCGGAATGTCTCTGCACCAGTTGGTATTCGGAAAAGCTTGTCATCTTCCAGTGAAACTTGATCACAAGGCTATGTGACCTCTAAAGAAGTTGAATCTTGATTGGGATGTAGCCGCTAACTTGAGGGTTGCACATTTGAATGAATTGGATGAATTCTGGTACCATGCCTACACAAGTTCATCCTTGTACAAAGAAAAGATGAAATATCTTCATGACAAATACATTTGGAACAAAGAGTTCAAGGTGGGAGATCTCGTATTGTTGTTCAACTCAAGGTTGAGGATGTTCCCCGGAAAGCTAAAGTCTAAATGGAGTGGTCCCTTTGAAATTATGGGTGTAACACCTTTTGGTGCATTGGACTTGAAGAACAAAAACAATGAAGTATTTCGAGTCAATGGTCACCGGGTGAAGCACTATTTGGGAAAAGTTGGAGATAGCCACGTCGTGGTGGTCATTCATTTCAAGTGATGGTCTTCTGCGTCGTGCCGCGACGTTAAATCAGGCGCTTCTTGGGAGGCAACCCACGTTTCTTTTCCTTTTTTTGCTTTTGTAGTTGGGTGTTATTTTTGTGCTAACTTGATTTGAAGTGTGCTACAGGGTTGAGTGTGGCTTAAAAGAATGGTGGACAAAAATGAGGCTAAGTATTAAAAGAAGTGCGGAGTGCAGTTGATTTGTGCGGACTGCACAATTTGGAGTGTTGTAGCAAAAGAGTATTGCGGCCGCATAATTACCTTGTGGACCGCACAAATGGAGGATTCAAAATGCCAACTCTCTGAAGTTGGTCTGTCAGAAAAATGGCCAATATGCGGCCGCAACATGAAATATGCGGCCGCAACAAGGAATCTGCAGCCGCACGCAAAATTCTGTGGACCGCAGATAAGGTACCAATTGAAGCTCACCAGGTAACAGAGTGCGGACCACAACTGAAATTGTGTGGCCGCACTCGCTCCTTCTTCCCTTATAAAATCAATAGTATAAATAGAGGGCCAGGTCAACTGTTACACTTTTCCCTCTCTGAGCACAAAACTTGCACTATAGTGAAATTTCTTGGCGAATCATCTGCCCGCACGCCCAACAATTATGATCACTCATCCCTTGCACTCATTCACATATGGTATGCTTAAATTCCTTGTTAGAAATTTTTATTTTTTTAGTTTAATTTGTATCTTTTTAATTATTTTGAGGCCATTTGTCAATAGAATTCAATTGTACATTCATGTGAGGGTACATTTATAGTGGGTTAACTAGTACATGTTCTATGGGGACTGGGTTAACGTATTTTGATGCCTTTATGCTATTACCATGTCAAAATTTGCACAAAAATTGCAAACCCTAGATTAAAATACTGAACTGTTTGTATATTTTGAATTCTGCGGCCGCGCCTGAAATTGTGCGGTCCACAGAAGTTGATTCTAGGGCAGCTTCAGTAAAGAATGGGTATGCGGCCGCAAGAAAATTGTGCGGACCGAAAAATTCCCATTGCGCCCGTAGAACAGCCATTTCACTGTCATCAGAGAGTCTGCATTGTCGACTCAAATGTGCGGTCGCAGGTCTAATTGTGCAGACCGCAGAAATCATGTTGCGGCCGCACATCAGCCAATTCTCTATCATCTAAAAGTTGGCATATTTTGGGTTCCTGAGATGCGACCGCAAGTGAAATTATGCGGACCGCAAAGCTAAAATGTGTGGTACTCAAGGCCTCATATGTGGTCACAATAAAATTATGCAGACCGCAGATCCTTACCATGTAAGCATATTGTGTATGTGACCCTTACTATGTTTTCTGGTGTATTCTTGCATATCTCCTGTGTATGCCTTAACATTGAATTGCAACTAACAACCGCCTTTGATTGACACAAACAATGGTTCGATCTAGAGGCAGAGGCGACACTTCCAAAGGGAGGGGTAAACCTTCTCGGGGACGAGGCAAGAGAGCTTTACCTATTGCCCAATAGCAAGAAATCAGAAAAAAGACAACATCCGGGAGAGGGAGAAGTGCAGATCTCTCCTAGACGAGTTCATCCGTCTAGGGACATATCAGAGGGTAACTCAGCCTCAGTTCAGGAACAACCGGCAGTACAGTCCAGGCCGTCAGGGAAATTTCAACTTAGGATGAGCCATCCTCATCTCACAGCACTTCCGAGGGATCGGAAAGTGCTAGTCAGGCTTCTGAGCCTTCAGCGGCACCAGTCCTTATGACACAGAATACACCCATTCAAGAATACCCGATGATGGTAGGGGGAAGATACCACAACTGTTGGGATTGAAAGAAGAAAGAATAAAGAGGTTTGGGAGGACCGATTCGTCAGCCTAGCAACTTTCACTAGTTTCCGCACATGGTGGCCGGCGAGGTCGCTAACACTTGAGCGACAGTTCTTACTGACAGATTTACAGAGGTACAACCCGGTCATGCTGAGGTAGTTTAGAGAACGCAAAGGGTAGACATGGTTTACCTAGAGTGTGGTGGATGCTAAGGAATACCTTGTCCGGGAATTCTACGCCAATGTTGCACATATAAAAAAGGTGACAAAAGTGCGAAACCTCAAAGTGCGATTTGATCAGCACACACTGAACACATACTTGGGCATTGATGATGTCGAGCCAAACAAATACCTAGAAAAGTGTGCGCTTGGGGATGCGGTTGTCCTTGGTTAGCGGAGATTCTAGCTACACCAGGACCACCACCACCATGGATCACCGCTGGGGTTCCTATCTACCGGAGCACACTGAGCTTCGAAGCAAAAGGGTGGCAATCATTTGTCTGCAGCAAACTGGACCCGAGTCAAAATGAGATTCACTTGCCAATTCCTCAGGCAGTCTTAGTTTCCTCTATTATGGCCGGGTACCCTATCAATGTGGGTGCCGTGATGTCGGCCAACATCTCAGTGATCGCCCGGCAGGTTGACTCTTCCTACCCGTACCCCAACACCATTACAGAGTATCTTACGGATGCGGGGGTGGAATCAAGGGATTTTGATACAAAGGTGAGGCCGAAGAAGCCTTTCTCATGGTACTCACTAATCGATGCGAACAGCCCGAAGAGAAAAGGCCAGCCGTCTACCACCACAGGCCAGTCTGATGAGCCAGTTGTGGTAGTTGCGGAGGCAGTTGATGTTCCATCCACTTCGGCTGAGCCTTCCTTTAGTGTCGCAGATATGCCTCCACCATCATCCACAGCCCCTTATGCAGCTCTTGCGACAGTTTCCACTTCGACTTTTAAGTCGGTGCCCATGCCAACTGCTCCACTTTTTGCGATGCGAGTCTCCCAGACATTGGCGAGCCTCAACAACTGGATGCAGACAACAATTGCAAAGCTGATTGACCTATCCAGTATTGTTGCAGCACAGTCTACTTTTTAGGCACCTCAGTTTCCCCCGACAGTGGAGGATACATTATAGAAGATCCTAGAGAACCAGAACACCATCATGGCTACCTTGGTACAACACGGGTCAGTGATCGAAGAGCTGGGAAAAGAAGTAAAGAAGATGAGAAAGTCTCAGGCCAGCAAGAAGCCAGTGGTCAAGCTCTGGAGATATGTGACCAAGCTTGATGCAGTCGGAGATATCCCCTTTGACATGTTGATCGACCCACACCCTTCAGACCTAGATACTGTAGCACCATCAGCACCGGTGGCACCAGCTAGTCAATCTGAGGAGCCAGACTCTACTGCAGACACTGCCAAGGCAGTGCGTCAGATGTTCACTAACACAATCACACCCAGAGTTGAGGATGATGAGATTCAGTTGGATGAGACTGAGGGCGGTAACATTGCTGAGGACACAGAGATGTCCAGGGAGCCATAAGGAGTTTTCTTCACTCTCTCCCCTCTTTTACTCTGATTTTGTTAAGCATTGGGGACAATACTTATCTTTATTCAGGGGGTGGAGTTTATTTTGATCATATTTGGTACATTCTGAGACATTGGCCTGTAATAACTTGATATTATTTTCTTTCTCTTTCTTATTCTGTATATATTCTCTCTTTTTCTCTCATTATGTGTATTCAGTAGTTTTTGTTTATTAGCTTCTTTATTTTTGTTCCTTTGTTAGTTTTTAGTTTGAGTTAGTAGCTTCTTTGTTTGATTTAGTAGCTTATTTTTATGTTCTAGTAGATAATAAGCCTTTGGTTTTCTTAATTTTATGGTTCTTTCCAAAGGTAGTTGTTGTGTGAACCGGGTGACTCGTCCCAACGATGAATAGCGTGACAACCTTCTTAAGGGAATGAGTCTGTTCTTAGTGTTTAGGTAATAATAGTAGTAATGAATAAAAAGACCTAATTAAGTCATGCTCAAAGAGTCAAACATGCTTCAATTGGTACCAACACACTTAACTACGTGCTTATGGTTAGAAACAAGATTTTTGAAAGAAATAGCTCTAGTTAGTAACTTTGTGACTCTTCTGTTGACTTTGGCAAACATCGAGTGGTTTAATTGAACCATAGTGATTTTCAATCTTGACTGTTATCGTTGTGTGCCCTAGACTCTATCCTCTTTAACAATCTAGTTGCGTGAGGGGTGAGATGCTTTGTTTCTAGTCCAAGTACCCGTGCGAAAGGTCTAGAACTTTTCCCGAATGTATTTTAAGGTGAAATCTTAAGTTTTACTTGGCTTGAGAAGTGATTGTAGGATTTCCTTGGCCCATTTGAGTTTTCTATTTCCTACCAATCTTGTTATCCCTAGTCAACCCCTTTGAGCCTCTAGCCTTTCTCATTTGACAACCATGTTACAAGCCTTTACCCGTTTTGTCGTGACCCTCTCTTGGCAACCGAGCTTTCCTTAACACTCTTGTGAAACAAATGGCTAAAAACGTAAGTTTGGGGGAGAGACGAGGAACTTGAAAAAGGTATCAAGGCATAAAAAAAAAGAAATGATGGTAAGGAAAGGCAAGAAAAGAATAGAACAAAAAGAAAAATGCAAAAAAGTGAATAAGTGGAAGAGTTGAAGGGATTCAAAGAGAAGTAATGATCCTAAACAAGGAGAAATCAAAGAGGGAGAAAATGAATCTAATGATCAAGAAAGAGTGATGTTAAGTCTCTTTAGTTCCCCAAGGAAAAGAAAGTGCCTCAAAGAATTGGTAAAGTGTGAGCCGAGAAATAAAGAAATGGAGTGCTTAAGGAAAGGTGAAACCACTCACCCATATTATATCCAACCCTAATCCAAAAGCCTTCATTACATCCCGAAAGAAGTCCTACTTAATTTCAAGCCGAGTGAACTTGCATTAGTGGCAATCTACATGAGAGGCAAGTCTATGGTACTTGAAGTCATACTTGCGACATTTTCTTAAGAGAGATGAGTTAACCTTTCATAAATCTTGGGTGTTGATACTCTATTTTGCCATCATATTTTTACATGCTTTTAAAATATCATTCCTGCATCATCACCAATATTTTATATTATGTTTCATAATTTTTGAAGCTTTAAAATTGATTTTCTTGCATTTAAATTACTTGAATATGTATTAATTACCTCTTTAAATTATTTTGTGATGACTTAATTTATTATTTGCATCCACATATATGTTTCATAATATTTGTACTTCATTTCATATAATTATATTTGTATTTTCAAGCTATTTACATAATTTTAAAATAATAGTCTATATGCTATGCATAATTACAATTATTACATTATTCATGCTAAAATAGCATTTTTATATTTTTATAATGTTAAGTTAATATTTTTAATTATTTTATTGTATAAGTAATATTTTATTATTTATTAATTAATTTTTATTTAAACAGTTTCGTATCTTTAATTTGTAGCCCAAATTTGGAGCCAATTCCAGACCAATTTAATGGCCCAAACACCCACACCTTAGCCCAATAATCCCCAAAGCCCAATCCAAACGGCCCCTACAATTGACCCAGGCGTGACCCATTTAACGACCTGCCCCTCCTATTCCTTAATCCTGGTTGTTGGTCTATCAAGATCAACGGCCCAAGATCACCCCACCCCTTTTAATTTACCAAACTCCTAAAACCCTAAAGACCACTATTCTCAAACTAGACGCCTCTATACTCTCTCGAACCTTCTCCTTTCTTCTGCAAACCCTAGCCTCCCCACTCAAATCCCAGTCCCAGTCCGATAATCACATGAAAATCTTCCATGATTCTTTCCTTTCTTGCATACACGGAGACACTTACCATCTCTTAAACGTTACAAGCATTTAGTACTCGATTATTTATGGAAACTGAATCACTGGTGTTCGTTCAACTCTAATTCTGTATTATCTTCATGCTTCTGACCTGATACACTCACTACCAGGTCCTATGGGTCCGATTCGGCGAGAGTTTTTACTATTTTTGTTCTTCGTTTCAAACTAGGGTTTGCCTGATTCTTCTTAAGTTGATTCCAATCGATTTTGCATGCTATTCTTTCCTTTTTTATGTTTAATTGACTGTTTGTCCTTATTTGTGTGTTTAATTTTGCTACTATATAAACCCCTCCCCAATTTCCCCTTTGGAGGGACGGGAATCACCTTAGGAACTATTCTCTCACTCTCACTTATTCTATACTATTCTGAAATTGAGCTCTTGGCCGGCTGAAAAGCCAAGGCCACCGGATTTTGTTCACCTTCCTCCAGTGCAAGCACTGCTCGGAGTCCATTTCGAGGCTCCTGTGAACTCTAAAACACTGGGGAGTTGAGATTTTTACTGGTTTTCAATAATCACAGCTGTTCTTGAGATTTTTGAGTTTTTCATCCTTTGTTTAGTTTTTCTGCAACTGGCTAGTGCCCTATACTCTCGCACTTCTACTTCTTTCTGTTCGTATTTATGTTATGTGCATTAGTGATATTTGGATTTCCCTGAGTTAAGTTCAATGTTATGCCCCTTCGTATACAATTCTATTTCTTTTAGTACTACTCTGTAGTTCCACTAGCATCAATTCTATGCAAGTCCTGATCTTAACTCACATGTGGATAGTTAAGTTGATTCATGATACCTGCCTGATTCGTAATTGAAACCTGAGTGATGGTTGTTGAACTTTGTACTAAACCCCTTAGGAAACTATGTTCCTGCTCAAAATTGCTCTTTTCATGTTGAATCATGTATGCATAATGGACTATTTCCCTGCAAGTCATATGACAATGCTATCTGAATATTTAGCCTAATATGCTAGCTTGAATGCATGCCTATTATGTGTGTCTAACCTGAACGATTTCTAGTCATTATGTCTAGGAGTAGTTGGTTACTTATACTTGTTGCTTATTCTAAGTTTGGTTTCTTACCTTGTTCTGTACTATTATGATAATCAACCCATGCCTAGAATGTGTTCTAATTCCTGTTGAGTTATCCATACCCAACTTTATCTTTCTAGAGTTCTACTGTTAGCTATGACATGTCCCCATGCTATATGTAACCCTATTGTGTGCTTTTGTTTGACTTGCTCAATTCTGTGTTCTTCATTATTAGTTGAGACCTTTAGAGTAAATCTCATAACCAACGTTTTCTCCTATATGTGGCCAACTAGTACAAGGTTTAATGCTTGTCCGTCCTATTGATGTAAAGTTGGCATATTTTTGTTTCCTATAAGTCTTTCCATTATTGTAACTGATACTTAGCATGTTAAAGTTTTCTCATTCTCAACTAAGTGACTGCTCGATCATTAACTTGTTTTGTTATGTTATTTTCATTAGGCCTTCATGTTAAAACTTTCATGTGGAGGCTATGCTCTACTTGTTCTTCTCTATGACTCTATTTGATTTCGTGTTTAAATCTCGGGTCTAAAGCTCTTTTAGGCTAATCCTAAATTATTTTACTTTTGAAACTCTTTGGAATAGTTCACTATCTTGTGATCCTTTAGCTTTGTTCCTGAGAATACAAGCTCTTTTTAAAATTGTCAGTATTTCTTGTGATCTTGTCTATGTGCTTTGGCTAGGACTGTTGATCAGTTATAGTTTTAAGAGTTAAGTAATAATTCCACGAGTGGTCTATCACATATATGGTTAAGTTTGGCATCCATTTGGCTAAGTAAGTCATTCGTTGGGTCGGCTATTGGGCCATATGTGTTGTTGGACCTAGGCATTTGATTCAGGAAGATTCTACTGTCCTTATGAGCCTAAGATTTAGGTCTGTTAGTGGTGAGGCTGCTGAAGGCCCAGAAATTCACTAGGTTATTTTATAGCGGGTCTGTACTATTTGATAGGGGGTTATACTTGTTTAAGCCCGTATTTTTGTCATCTTTGAGTTTGTATTATTCTATTTTGGTCCTATAACTTGTAATAATGAATAATTTGGGTGTTAGTGAAATTGGGGAATGGATGTACTTTGTTCTTGCATAAATGGTAGAGAACATGCCTATAGGGTCTACGTGCTTTATTTGCTATCTTGTTAACTTGCTCTACGTCTGCGCGCTAGTAGAAATCATGTCTATAGAAATCAGACACTTCACTCAACTTGCCTAATACCTGACATTATTCAAAGCATGATTGTTTGAATAAATATTTAACATGATCTCATGTCTACTTTTATATGATTATTGGATAGCATGCCTATAGGGTCATAATAATACATATCTTTGTTAATACTCATTTAGATACCATGACTACAGGGTCTTAACTAATTGATTAATCGGCTGTTTCTATTGTTTTATTATACTGCCACCTAGATAGCATGTCTATAGGAGTAAGTATGATAAAAGCGAGTTCAAATACCGCTTATTAGAAATCTTGCCTATAGGATACTATTATTCTCCTAAAACGCATGTCTATAGAATCAAATGCTGGTAATTCCGAGTTTAAATAGCTTTCACTGCCCATTGCATAGACAACTTAGAAATCATGCCTATAGGATAGTGTCACTCGCCTAAGACGCCTAAAATCAGTGCTAGAAATCCTGAGTTCGCAAATAGTTACTGCCTCCTCGCCTAAGTCATTTAGAACAATAATGATGAATATACGATACTGGAATTCAGAATCACCTAGAAACCATGCCAATAGGATTTTAAGTCTTGATTCTGAAACTGTGTACTGCCTAAACTACCCGCGTGCATTTGTTGTTTATGTGTGGAGGCTAACTTGGGCCTTTAATTGTCTTTATGTGAAGTCTTATCTGTTTTGAATGTCGCTTAGTTTTATTATTTTAAGCAACCTAGGAGAAGTCTAAAACTATCCAAATAGTAGGTCCAAAGCCTCCCGGACCATAGGTATGGGACGGGAAGTGCACGCATAGGATACGATTTAGAACGGAATTAGAGCGCCTTTAAGTAACAACTTCAACATAGTAATTGGGTAGCAGGAGATGATAGTTTGTGCCCGCTGAATAATATGAGCAAACTCTACCTTAAGGGAGTTGCGATAGTGTCACTCGCCTAAGACGCCTAAAATCAGTGCTAGAAATCCTGAGTTCGCAAATAGTTACTGCCTCCTCGCCTAAGTCATTTAGAACAATAATGATGAATATACGATACTGGAATTCAGAATCACCTAGAAACCATGCCAATAGGATTTTAAGTCTTGATTCTGAAACTGTGTACTGCCTAAACTACCCGCNGACTGTTGATCAGTTATAGTTTTAAGAGTTAAGTAATAATTCCACGAGTGGTCTATCACATATATGGTTAAGTTTGGCATCCATTTGGCTAAGTAAGTCATTCGTTGGGTCGGCTATTGGGCCATATGTGTTGTTGGACCTAGGCATTTGATTCAGGAAGATTCTACTGTCCTTATGAGCCTAAGATTTAGGTCTGTTAGTGGTGAGGCTGCTGAAGGCCCAGAAATTCACTAGGTTATTTTATAGCGGGTCTGTACTATTTGATAGGGGGTTATACTTGTTTAAGCCCGTATTTTTGTCATCTTTGAGTTTGTATTATTCTATTTTGGTCCTATAACTTGTAATAATGAATAATTTGGGTGTTAGTGAAATTGGGGAATGGATGTACTTTGTTCTTGCATAAATGGTAGAGAACATGCCTATAGGGTCTACGTGCTTTATTTGCTATCTTGTTAACTTGCTCTACGTCTGCGCGCTAGTAGAAATCATGTCTATAGAAATCAGACACTTCACTCAACTTGCCTAATACCTGACATTATTCAAAGCATGATTGTTTGAATAAATATTTAACATGATCTCATGTCTACTTTTATATGATTATTGGATAGCATGCCTATAGGGTCATAATAATACATATCTTTGTTAATACTCATTTAGATACCATGACTACAGGGTCTTAACTAATTGATTAATCGGCTGTTTCTATTGTTTTATTATACTGCCACCTAGATAGCATGTCTATAGGAGTAAGTATGATAAAAGCGAGTTCAAATACCGCTTATTAGAAATCTTGCCTATAGGATACTATTATTCTCCTAAAACGCATGTCTATAGAATCAAATGCTGGTAATTCCGAGTTTAAATAGCTTTCACTGCCCATTGCATAGACAACTTAGAAATCATGCCTATAGGATAGTGTCACTCGCCTAAGACGCCTAAAATCAGTGCTAGAAATCCTGAGTTCGCAAATAGTTACTGCCTCCTCGCCTAAGTCATTTAGAACAATAATGATGAATATACGATACTGGAATTCAGAATCACCTAGAAACCATGCCAATAGGATTTTAAGTCTTGATTCTGAAACTGTGTACTGCCTAAACTACCCGCGTGCATTTGTTGTTTATGTGTGGAGGCTAACTTGGGCCTTTAATTGTCTTTATGTGAAGTCTTATCTGTTTTGAATGTCGCTTAGTTTTATTATTTTAAGCAACCTAGGAGAAGTCTAAAACTATCCAAATAGTAGGTCCAAAGCCTCCCGGACCATAGGTATGGGACGGGAAGTGCACGCATAGGATACGATTTAGAACGGAATTAGAGCGCCTTTAAGTAACAACTTCAACATAGTAATTGGGTAGCAGGAGATGATAGTTTGTGCCCGCTGAATAATATGAGCAAACTCTACCTTAAGGGAGTTGCGATAGTGTCACTCGCCTAAGACGCCTAAAATCAGTGCTAGAAATCCTGAGTTCGCAAATAGTTACTGCCTCCTCGCCTAAGTCATTTAGAACAATAATGATGAATATACGATACTGGAATTCAGAATCACCTAGAAACCATGCCAATAGGATTTTAAGTCTTGATTCTGAAACTGTGTACTGCCTAAACTACCCGCGTGCATTTGTTGTTTATGTGTGGAGGCTAACTTGGGCCTTTAATTGTCTTTATGTGAAGTCTTATCTGTTTTGAATGTCGCTTAGTTTTATTATTTTAAGCAACCTAGGAGAAGTCTAAAACTATCCAAATAGTAGGTCCAAAGCCTCCCGGACCATAGGTATGGGACGGGAAGTGCACGCATAGGATACGATTTAGAACGGAATTAGAGCGCCTTTAAGTAACAACTTCAACATAGTAATTGGGTAGCAGGAGATGATAGTTTGTGCCCGCTGAATAATATGAGCAAACTCTACCTTAAGGGAGTTGCGATAGTGTCACTCGCCTAAGACGCCTAAAATCAGTGCTAGAAATCCTGAGTTCGCAAATAGTTACTGCCTCCTCGCCTAAGTCATTTAGAACAATAATGATGAATATACGATACTGGAATTCAGAATCACCTAGAAACCATGCCAATAGGATTTTAAGTCTTGATTCTGAAACTGTGTACTGCCTAAACTACCCGCGTGCATTTGTTGTTTATGTGTGGAGGCTAACTTGGGCCTTTAATTGTCTTTATGTGAAGTCTTATCTGTTTTGAATGTCGCTTAGTTTTATTATTTTAAGCAACCTAGGAGAAGTCTAAAACTATCCAAATAGTAGGTCCAAAGCCTCCCGGACCATAGGTATGGGACGGGAAGTGCACGCATAGGATACGATTTAGAACGGAATTAGAGCGCCTTTAAGTAACAACTTCAACATAGTAATTGGGTAGCAGGAGATGATAGTTTGTGCCCGCTGAATAATATGAGCAAACTCTACCTTAAGGGAGTTGCGAAGTATTATTTATGTTGCACGGGGTGATCCTTTAGGCTAAAAACCTAAGACCTCCCCCCCCCCTCCTCTTTGTATACTTATTATTTACACTTAGTCATTTAATATAGACCAATGTAGTTATATCCTTGTAATCTTTAAAATTCATACCGATTCTTATGTGTTATAGTAAGACTCTTCGACTTCTAAATTTCCCTTTGTCTATTTGATCATCTAGCGTAATCACATAATCTACATAGTCTAATGTTCGACCGGGACCCATAGTGGTGGATTTCAAAGAATGCCTAACACCTTCTCTTCGAAGTAACTTGAGCCCTTACCCGATCTTTGGTGACGTAGACTAATCAAACAGAGTTATTTGCGGATAGGTGCCCTAACGCACCTTAAAAATTATTAGGTGGCGACTCTTCTCTTTTAATACCGTTCTTAAAAGAGTTGTCACACGTTGAACCCGCTTTCGCGAGAAAATGAGGCGCGACATCATGGCGACTCTGCTGGGGATACACTTAGGCTCTTACCATGATGAACTTGGTTTATGTGGATTAATTTCCTTATTTGTTTTAAACTACTATGACATGCACATCCCTTTCCTTATTCACCTTTATTTGTTTTAAACTGATGTGACATCCCTTTTCTTATTCACCTTTATTTGTTTTAAACTGCTATGACATGTATGACCTCTCTCCATCTCTTTTATCTTGCCTAAGACTGCTATATTATGACTCTCTCATCCCTATTTCCCTACCTGCTTCATTACGTTCTCGCACGTTTTCATGAGCTAAACTGACTTCTCGCTTTTGTCTTTCTTTTCTTTCCTCTTTTTTTATGTTCACCTTTGTTATGTTATTTACTACTTTTACGTACTTTTATCATGCAAATACTTGGCAATGTGTTATTATTCCTGCATGAAGCATGCTCCACATCATACTGCACTCGTGTCAACTATCAACATAGCGGCGCTTGATGAGTGTCTGCGCTTTCCTGAAATTACCCTTTTTAAATCGAAAAGGCTTATTTGCGGCAGACTAGTCGATCAGCGGTGCAGTCGACGGTCCCGTGACTTTCTCTCTCAAGTTGTCCGCTTGGGAATACCAGTCTAGACCCTTTTAGAAACCCCACTCCAGGTATAAATGTACGTGCATTATGCTACAAGTACGGGTTGAAGCGTTATTGACGTAACAACCCGCTTAGATAAACCTTGTCCAAAGTCCGACAGAATTTCCATAATCCCAAAGGACACTATCATGTTATGTGCATTACTTGGAGAAAATATGCCAATATATTGATCATTATTGCGTAAGTAGCCGAATCTGGAGGGGGAAAAGGATTAACTTTATTTGTTTGCAGAAATGAAGCACGAAATCCCCAGGTTTGGTATGGTCCAGAACATCTTGCCTTTGCTACTTGACTGGTGGAAAGACCTCGCGTCTTGTAACAAGAATCATGTGAAGAGAGTACTTGGTGACTTGCCATCTTTGTTGAACATTCAACCAAATAGGGAATTGATCGAGGCCGCTACCATATTCTGGGATAAGAAAAGAGTTGTTTTTCGATTTGGCAATATAGAAATGACTCCTCTCCTAGAAGAAATAGGGGATTTCGCCAAGTTACCATGGGATAGTCCGGAACTGCTAGTACCAGAGAATCGCACTCCCCGCGGTTTTCTGAAAATGTTGGGATTAAAGAAGAATGATGAACTGCTCTGTCTAAAGAAATCATACATCCATTTTGAGTTTCTTTACGAGCGTTATGGGCATAGAAAGTCATATCGTCTTCATCATGATGAACTAGCCATTACTTCTTTGGGATGGGTGGATCGCCGAGTTTATGTTTCCATTGTCTACTTCCTGGGGTTGTTGATCTTTTCGATGAAAGGAGAAAGAATTCATACTCGCTTAGCCATGGTTCACCAGGACCTTAATGGATGGTATCGAAGGAGAAACTTATACTATCATTCCAATGATCTTAGCTGAGATATACCGTGCTCTATATCGGTGCAAGCATGGGTTTGGACACTTTGAGGGTTGCAATCTATTGCTACAAGTCAGGCTATTGGAACACTTTCAGAGGGGTGAGTATCATCAACAGCTTCTGCGAAGGCCACTAAATGACTACATAGCCAATCATCACCCAAAGAAATTGACGTTTATTCCAGACAGGTTTGCAAAGCATGGAAATGCTGTAAGTTGGGTGCATTTCTTCAGCAATATGACAGACGAGCAAGTGCATTGGATGTTTGAATGGTTTCCTAGTAGTGAGTTCATCATCAGATCAAAAGGAACTACTCACTTGGTACTGATCGGGGCTATGAGTCATCTATATTTACGCTCCTATAAGAGTAATTAGGCAAGCTGGAAGAAAACAAATCATACCTCGGGTTTCCAACATGGTCCAGTACAAGGCAGATTTCAAGGGAGATGTCATCCCATTTAAGTTCGAAGCGCAACATATGTGGAACCAAAAGATCATTGTGGAAGGGGAAACTATTGAGCCAGATAGGTATCACGCCGGTCATTTGTACTATTATTTATCATGGGTGGAAGACGACGTAGCTGGGGACGTCAAACCAGGAGTCAATCTGAAGGATAGGATCATAGATGAAGTGGCTGAGGCATAAGTGAAGTACAAGAGGCTACGCAAAAGGGTGTTCGGGGCCAAAGCTAAACATCTGGAGCAGTACAAAATGAACATGCAGGCGATAAGGGAATGGAAAGAGATTGCCATTAAGTTAACAGAAAGATTAGAATACCTAGAACAAGGACTGATGGAGCTAGAAGGGAAGATGAAAAAGAGACTTTTGGATTGTCAAGGCATGGACGACGATGAAGGAGGAAAGCTGGCAAAAGCTTACTTATTGCTAGATATACGCGATCTAGGAAACATGATTGATGGGGTCAAAAGAGCCAAGCATAGAGAAGGTCCTTCAGGGACCAAGTAGATTAGGAGATGATGTTCTTTACTGCTTTCTAGATTGGATTAGATTTCGATGTAATAAGGCTAAATTCCATTAGTAACTTTATTATACTATTATCGATTTAGTAAAAGATGTTTTTGGCTCACTTTCGCATTAATGAAATGAAGCAAACGTTGGTACCAATTTTCTCCAAGTCTATGTATCGCTTAGGCCTACCTCAGGCACAATGAGGTCCCCAAATTAGGACACGAATTATTGCATGACTTTAGGAAATATGCTTAAATATTGCGAACACTCTTTTATTTCACCTTACTGACTTGGTTACCTTTTGCTTTTTCTTTCTTTCTGATTACTCCCATTCCTAAAGGTTGGTTCGTGCATACTAGCATCGTCAGCATACCACACTAGATCCAGAGGTCCTCCACCTCCTCCTCCACCTAGCGACCTAAAAAGCAAAAGCAAGGGCAAAGGAAAAATGAATGATTTAAGTGGTATCCAGAAAGACAATGTTGTTGTGGCGGAAAATGTTGAAACTTTAGATAGTAGAAGTACTTAGGGGCAGAACGAGTTAGTCTTACATTTGGAGCAGAAAATCCTGGAACTACAGGGCGAGCTTGAGCAGATCTGAAATCTGGAAAACCTTTCCCTTACTCTCAATGTTCCCGATATCAACCAACAAAACCCGACTACCCAAAACCAAGCACCACCACAAACCACACAAAACCATAACCCACCACCCATGGCTCCAAATCCTCCCGCACCACACCCCGCACCTCCCCAGAATCGTAACCCACCACCAGTGCAAACCCCTCAACAACATCACCATCATCCAACTCAATACCCACAAACCACTACATATCACACTCCCCAAAATGCACCACAACCTACTCCCGATCCCCAAAACTCGACCAACGATCACCCATATACCCAAGTTCCAGGGACTCATCAAAGCAATCTGATATATGTAGAAACCTTACTCCATACCCCACAGCAAACCCTATACATACCTGAACCGGCTGAGAAGGACTTTCTCATTAGAAACATGGCGGAGGAACTCAAGAAACTCATAGGAAAAGTCCAGAGTATTAAAGGTGGGAAGGGCGTTGAAGGTCTGAATTACGAAGATCTGTGTATTCAGCCAGATGTGGAACTGCCAGAGGGTTACAAACCTCCAAAGTTCGAAAAGTTCGATGGCACTGGTGATCTAAAGGTGCATCTAAGAACATATTGCGATAAGCTTGTAGGAGTGGGTAAGAATGAACAACTCTGCATGAAACTGTTCATATGAAGCCTTATAGGAGACGCTTTGTATTGGTATATCAGTCAAAACCTAAAGAAGTGGGATAATTGGGTAAGTATGGCATCAGATTTCATGGACAGATTCAGGTTCAACACGGAAAACGCACCAGATGTTTTCTACATTCAAAACCTCAAGAAGAAGCCGATAGAAACCTTCCGCGAGTATGCTACTCGTTGGAGATCAGAGGCCGCAAAAGTAAGGCCAGCACTTGAAGAAGAACAAATGAACAAGTTCTTTGTTAGAGCACAAGATCTGCAATATTATGAACGGTTGATGGTCATCAAAACCCACAAGTTCTCAGACATAATCAAGTTAGGGGAAAAATAGAAGAAGGAATCAAGAGTGGGATGGTAACCAATTTCGGGGCACTGCAGGCCACGAATAAAGCGTTGCAATCAGGAGGTATTTCAAAGAAGAAAAAAGTAGGTGCCGTGATGGTAGCCTAGGGCCCTAAGTCTCCCCTCATATACCAAATGCCTCCATCCACATATCAACCCTCACCCCCAAAATACCAATACCCTGCCACCACCTACCATACCTACAACACTCAACCTGCATATTACCATTCACCTCCACCCGCCCACCAAAACTACCCAAAGCCACGTCCAAATTTTGACCGCAGACCTCCTAGATAATACACCCCAATTGCTGAACACATAGCCCAACTATATGAAAGGCTGAAGGTCATTGGTTACGTCACCCCTATTCTTGTTGTTGTTGTGGAAAATCCTTCCCAATAAATCAACCCTAACAAAACATGTGCTTATCATTCAGGCATGAAGGGTCATACCATTGAAGAATGTCGCATGTTGAAAGATAAGATTTAGAAGTTGATCGATACTAAGGTTATACAAGCAAAGGAAGTTGCACTGAACGTCCACAACAACCCTCTCCCAGATCACAGAGGTGAGGGAGTGAACGTGATAGAAATACAGTGGGATTAGGAAGGGTCCATTGGACTCATTCGAGAGGGAGACGCTCCTAAAACATCTCAGGTCACTCTCGCGCCAGTTATGGTACAAACCCAGGCCCCATTTGAAGTTGAAGTAGCTACACCTTTCACTGTAATGGTAGCTCCCACACCATCTTACAAGCCTGATGTCGTCCCGTGGGATTATGTTACGTAAGCGAGAAGAAAGGGAAAAACCAAAATGGAAGAAACAAGTGTCGCGCAAGGTATGACTAGAACTGGCAGAGTTTACACACCTGAGAATCTTGGAGGAACAAGCAAGGAAGTTGCACCTAAGCTGCCTGTTGTTGAGACTGGCACTAACGATCTTTGGAGGAAGATACAAGTAAGGGAATACTCTGTTGTTGACCACCTGAACAAGACTCCTGCTCAGATATCCATCTCATCACTATTACAAAACTCATATGCGCACAAGAATGCTTTGATGAA
>AWOL01S0029431.1:0-11812 GCA_000715115.1 Nicotiana otophora
CTTTCACTTATTATATTATCAGTTCAGTTTCAGCTTTTAGTATATTGCCTTAAATACTCGGTAAATTATTTTATACAGACGTCCCTCTTTCTTGGGGCGCTGCATTTCATGCGTGCAGGTTCAGATAGACAGACGGGTAGACCTCCTCATTAAGTGTTGCCCGAGTTCAGCTTGATCGATAAACTCCATGCCTTTCGGAGTTATCGGGTCTATAGCTTTATGTACATCTTGTGTACATATGTATGTATGTTATGAGTAGGTCGGGGATCCGATCACAGTATATCCACCAGTAGAGGCTTGTAGATATATCCTGTCTGTTAGTGCAGTATATTGCGTTGGTAGGCCTTTTATGTATATTTTGTTGTTTTGCCAGCTGTAGTAGTTATGCCGGCCTTGTCGTCCCAGCTTTATATTGATATTTAGTCAGCATTCGTAGTTTTCTTGAAATGTGGCCCATGGCCATAGTACGACATCACATGTTTAGAGTTCCCTAGTAACAAGTTAGTATGCAAGGATAGATGAGGCACCGGCTGCTGGTCTCGCCCTCAGGTTCGGGGCGTGACAATAACAAAGGTTATCAAAGTAGCATTATGCAACGGATATTTCACACCTACTCTTCTTCTGCAATTCCACAAAGTAATACTAAAGTAATAGAAAATAAAATGAGAAACCCCACTACTTCCACTTGTTCCATTTTTGGCTCAATAGACTTTTCAATACTTGCAACAACTACTACTTGATTATTTCATTCCCCATTTCCTAGTCCTTTTCTTTCTTGTAATTGTGATTTCATACAAGAAAGTTTGCGAGATGTTTTCTTGAAACAAAGTTCATATAGAAAACTCATACAAGAAAGATATCTCAATGTGATGTTTTTTGAAACAAAGTTCATACGAGATTCTTAGCATAATAGCAACAGGATTTTGCTATTCTAAAGGAGTACGGTGCAACCTTTTCCAAGAATATCATACGGATTTTTCCCTACTCCAGGTATGTTAAGGCTAAATCTTTCTTTCATTTTGGCATGATCCAGTAACTACATGTGTTTGATAACGAGGCATAACTATAAGTTCGTACACCCGAATTTATATACATTATCCTAGTCTCTTAAAATTAGAGTATTGTCCATATCGGGACTTCATATTTAATTGAGTATTGTCTTCTTCCAGTCAAGAGAGCAGAGAGCCTATATATAAAGTATTACAGTATTTTCTTTACCATAGAGCTATAATCGATGGGAAGACCCCAATTGGGCAACCTCTGATCAGATGGTAAGTTATATATCGAGCCTACTAAGGCTGAGTGCCTATGAGCAAGCCCAGTTGGTCGAGATACAAAGCCTAGTATGGCCGAGTGCCTATGAGCGAGTGTACTATGGCAGAGCAGATATATATATATACCGAGCCTTATAGGGCCGGACAACTATTTTACTTACTATATTGAGAGAGTTGAATCAGTATCCGCAGGTAAGCATATCTTCAGATTATCTTTGTCTTCCAGTTGCTTTAACTTATTTTATTATCATTTAAGTTTCAGCTTCTAGTATATTGCCTTAAATACTCGGTACATTATTTCGTACAGACGTCCCTTTTCTGGGGGCGCTGCATTTCATGCATGCATGTTCAGACCGACAGACGGGTAGAACTCCTCATTAAGTGTTGCCCGAGTTCAGCTTGATCGGTAAGCTCCCTGCCTTTCGGAGTTGCCGGGTCTATAGCTTTATGTACATCTTGTGTACATATGTATATATGTTATGAGTAGGTCGGGGAGCTGTTCCGATCTCCGTATATCCACCAGTAGAGGCTTGTAGACATATCCTGTCAGTTAGTGCAGTATGTTGGGCTGGTAGGCCTTTTATGTATATTTTGTTGTTTTGCCAGCTGTAGTAGTTATGACGGCCTTGTCGTCCCAGCTTTATATTGATATTTAGTTAGCATTCGCAGTTGTCTTGAAATATGGCCCATGGCCACAGTACGGCATCACATGTTCAGAGTTCCCTAGTCGCAAGTTAGTATGCAAGGATAGATGAGGCACCGACTGCCGATCTCGCCCTCAGGTTCGGGGCGTGACAATAACAAAGGTTATCAAAGTAGCATAAGGCAACAGATATTTCACACCTACTCTTCTTCTGCAATTCCATAAAGTAATACTAAATTGAAAGAAAATAAAATGAGAAACCCCACTACTTTGACTTGTTCTGTTTCTGGCTCAGTAGACTTTGCACTACTTGCAGCAACTACTACTTGATTATTTCATTCCCCATTTCCTAGTCCTTTTCTTTCTTGTAATTGTGATTTCATACAAGAAAGTTTGCAAGACTTTTTCTTGAAACAAAGTTCATACAGCAAACTCATACAAGAAAGATATCTCAATGTGATTTTTCTTGAAACAAAGTTCATACGAGACTTCTTAGCATAATAGCAACGGGATTTTGCGATTCTAAGGGAGTTCGGTGCAACCTTTTTCAAGAATATCATACGGATATTTCCCTACTCCAGGTATGTTATGGCTAAATCTTTCTTTCATTTTTTCATGATCCAGTAACTACATGTGTTTGATAACGAGGCATAACGAGAAGTTCATACTTCCGAATTTATATACATTATCCAAGTCTCATAAATTATAGTATTGTCCCTATCGGGACTTCATATTTAATTGAGTATTGTCTTCTTCTATCAAGAGAGCAGAGAGCCTATATATATAGTATTACAGTATTTTCATTACCATCGAGCGATAATCGATGGGCAGGCCCCTATTAATCAACCTCTGATTAGATGGTAAGTTATATACCGAGCCTACTATGGCCGAGCGCCTATGAGCGAGCCCAGTTGGTTGTGATACAGAGCCTAGTATGGCCGAGCGCTTATGTGTGAACCAACTATGGAAGAGCAGTTATATATATATACCGAGCCTTATAGGACCGGATAACTATTTACTTACTATATTGAGAGAGTTTAGTCAGTATCCGCAGGTAAGCATATCTTCAGATTATCTTTGACTACCAGCTGCTTTCACTTATTATAGTATCAGTTCAGTTTTAGCTTTCAGTATATTGCCTTAAGTACTCGGTACATTATTTCATACTGACATCCCTTTTCTGGGGGCGCTGCATTTTATGAATGCAGGTTCAGACAGACAGACGGGTAGACTTTCTCATTAAGTGTTGACCGAGTTCAGCTTGATCGGTAAGCTCCATGCCTTTCAGAGTTTCCGGGTCTATAGCTTTATGTACATCTTGTGTACATATGTATATATGTTATGAATAGGTCGAGGAGCTGTTCCGATCATATTATATCCACCAGTAGAGACTTGTAGACATATCCTGTCTGTTAGTGCAGTATGTTAGGCTGTTAGGCCTTTTATATATATTTTGTTGTTTTGCCTGCTGTAATAGTTATGACGTCCTTGTCGTCCCAGCTTTATATTAATATTTAGTCAGCATTCGCAGTTGTCCTGCAATGTGGCCCGTGGTCACAGTACGACATCACATGTTCAGAGTTCCCTAGTAACAAGTTAGTATGTAAGGATATATGAGGCACCAGCTGCCGGTCTCGCCCTCAGGTTCGGGGCGCGACAATAACAAAGGTTATCAAAGTAGCATTAGGCAACGTATATTTTACACCTACTCTTCTTCTGCAATTCCACAAAGTAATACTAAAGTGAAAGAAAATAAAATGAGAAACCCCACTACTTCCACTTGTTCCGTTTTTGGCTCCATAAAATTTGCACTACTTGCATCAACTACTATTTGATTATTTCATTCCCCATTTCCTAGTCCTTTTCTTTCTTGTAATTGTGATTTCATACAAGAAAGTTTGCGAGATGTTTTCTTGAAACAAAGTTGATACAGCAAACTCATACAAGAAAGATATCTCAACGTGATTTTTCTGGAAACAATGTTCATACGAGACTTCTTAGCATAATAGCAATGGGATTTTGCGATTCTAAGGGAGTACGGTGCAACCTTTTCCAAGAATATCATACGGATTTTCCCTATTCCAGGTATGTTAAGGCTAAAGCTTTCTTTCATTTTGGCATGATCCTGTAACTACATGCGTTTGATAACGAGGCATAACGATAAGTTCATACACCTGAATTTATATACATTATCCTAGTCTCTTAAATTAGAGTATTGTCCATATCGGGACTTCATATTTAATTGAGTATTGTCTTCTTCCAGACAAGAGAGAAGAGAGCATATATATACATTATTATAGCACTTTCTTTTCCATCGAGCTATAATCGATGGGCAGGCCCCTATTGGGCAACCTATAATCTGATGGTAAGTTATATACCAAGCCTACTGTGGTCGAGCGCCTATGAGCGAGCCCAGTTGGTCGAGATACAGAGACTGCTATGGCCGAGTGCCTATGAGCGAGCCTACTCTCGCAGAGCAATTGTATATATATATATATATATATACCAAGCCTGATAGGGCCGGACAACTATTTTACTTACTATATTGAGAGAGTTGAGTTAGTATCCGCAGGTAAGCATATCTTCAGATTATCTTTGACTTCCAGTTGCTTTCACTTATTATATTATCAGTTCGGTTTCAGCTTTCAGTATATTGCCTTAAATACTCGGTATATTATTTCGTACTAACGTCCCTTTTTTGGGGGCGTTGTATTTCATGCGTACAGGTTCAGATAGACAGACGGGTAGACCTCCTTATTAAGTGTTGCCTGAGTACCGCTTGATCGGTAAGCTCCATGCCTTTCAATGTTTTCGGGTCTAGAGCTTTATGTACATCTTGTGTACATATGTATATATGTTATGAGTGGGACGAGGAGCTATTCCGATCACAGTATATCCACCAGTAGAGGCTTGTATACATATCCAGTCAGTTAGTGTAGTATGTTGGGCTGGTAGGCCTTTTATGTATATTTTGTTGTTTTGCCAGCTGTAGTAGATATGACGGCCTTGTCGGCCTATCTTTATATTGATATTTACTCAGCAATTGCAGTTGTTTTCCAATGTGGCCCATGGCCAATGTACGACATCACATGATCAGAGTTCCCTAGTCGCAAGTTGGTACGCAAGGATAGATGAGGCACCGGGTGCCGGTCTCGCCCCCAGGTTCGGGGCGTGACAATAACAAAGGTTATCAAAGTAGCATTAGGCAACGAATATTTCACACCTACTCTTCTTCTCCAATTCCACAAAGTAATACTAAAGTGAAAGAAAATAAAATGAGAAACCCTACTACTTCCACTTGATCCGTTTTTGGCTCAATAGACTTTGCACTAGTTGCAGCAACTACTACTTGATTATTTCATTCCCCATTTCCTAGTCCTTTTCTTTCTTGTAATTGTTATTTCATACCAGAACGTTTGCGAGACTTTTTCTTGAAACAAAGTTCATACAGCAAACTCATACAAGAAAGATATCTCAACGTGATTTTTCTTGAAACAAAGTTCATACGAGACTTCTTAGCATGATAGCAACGGAATTTTGCAATTCTAAGGGAGTTCGGTGCAACCCTTTCCAAGCATATCATACGGATTTTTCCCTATTCTGGGTATGTTAAGGATAAATCTTTCTTTAATTTTGGCATGATCCAGTAACTACATGTGTTTGATAACGAGGCATAACGAGAAGTTCATACTCCCGAATTTATATACATTATCCAAGTCTCATAAATTACAGTATTGTCCTTACCGGGACTTCATATGTAATTGAGTATTGTCTTCTTCTATCAAGAGAGCAGAGAGCCTATATATACAGTATTATAGTATTTTCATTACCATCGAGCTTTAATCTATGGGCAAGCTCCTATCGGTCAACTGCTGATCAGATGGTAAGTTATATACCGATCCTACTGTGGCTGAGCGCCTATGAGCGAGCCCAGTTGGTCGAGATATAGCGCTTGTGTGCGAACCAACTACGGTAGAGCAGTTATATATATATATACCGAGACTTATAGGGCCGGACAACTATTTTACTTACTATATTAAGAGAGTTGAGTCAGTATCAGTAGGTAAGCATATATTCATATTATTTTTGACTTCCAGTTGCTTTCTCTTATTATATTATCAGTTCAATTTCAACTTTTAGTATATTGCCTTAAATACTCGGTACATTATTTCGTACTGACGTCCCTTTTCTGGGGGCGATGCATTTCAGGCCTGCAGGTTCAGACAGACAGACGGGTAGACCTCCTCATTACGTGTTGCCCGAGTTCAGCCTAATCGGTAAGCTCCATGCCTTTCGGAGTTGTCAAGTCTAGAGCTTTATGTACATCTTGTGTACATATGTATATACGTTATGAGTGGGTCCGGGAGCTGTTCTGATCACAGTATATCCACCAGTTGAGGCTTGTAGACATATCCTGTCAGTTAGTGTAGTATGTTGGGCTGGTAGGCCTGTTATGTATATTTTCTTGTTTTGCCAACTGTAGTAGTTATGACGGCCTTGTTGGCCCAACTTTATATTGATATTTAGTCAGCATTCGTAGTTATCTTTCAATGTGGCCAATGGCCAAAGTACGACATCACATGTTCAGAGCTCCCTAGTCGCAAGTTGGTACGCAAGTATAGATGAGGCACCGGGTGCCGGTCTCGCCCCCAGGTTCGGGGCGTGACAATAACAACGGTTATCAAACTAGGGTTAGGCAGCGGGTATTTCACACCTACTCTTCTTCTCCAATTCCACAAAGTAATACTAAAATGAAAGAAAATAAAATGAGAAACCCCACTACTTCCACCTGATCCGTTTTTGGCTCAATAGACTTTGCACTACTTGCAGCAACTACTACTTGATTATTTCATTCCCCATTTCCTAGTCCTTTTCTTTCTTGTAATTGTTATTCCATACCAGAAAGTTTGTGAGACGTTTTCTTGAAACAAAGTTCGTACAGCAAACTTATACAAGAAAGATATCTCAACGTGATTGTTCTTGAAACAAAGTTCATACGAGACTTTTTAGCATGATAGCAACGGGATTTTGTGATTCTAAGGGAGTTCGGTGCAACCTTTTCCAAGAATATCATACGGACTTTTCCCTACTCCGGGTATGTTAAGGCTAAATCTTTCTTTCATTTTGGCATGATCCAGTAACTACATGTGTTTGATAACGAGGCATAACAAGAAATGCATACTCCCGAATGTATATACATTATCCAAGTCTCATAAATTACAGTATTGTCCTTATCGGGACTTCATATTTAATTGAGTATTGTGTTCTTATATCAAGAGAGCAGAGAGCCTGTATATACAGTATTACACTATTTTCATTACCATCAAGCTTTAATCGATGGGCAGGCCCCTATTGGTCAACCACTGATCAGATGGTAAGTTATATACCGAGCCTACTGTGGCTGAGCGCCTATGAGCGAGCCCAGTTGGTCTAGATACAGCGCTTATGTGTGAACCAACTACGGCAGAGCAGTTATATATATATATCGAGACTTATAGGGCCGGAAAACTATTTTACTTACTATATTGAGAGAGTTGAGTCAGTATCCGCAGGTAAGCATATCCTTAGATTATCTTTGACTACCAAATGCATTCACTTATTATATTATCAGTCCAGCTTCAGCTTTCAGTATATTGCCTTAAATACTTGGTACATTATTTCGTACTGGCGTCCCTTTTCTGGGGGCACTGCATTTCAGGCGTGCAGGTTCAGACAGACAGACGGGTAGACCTCTTCATTAAGTCTTGCCCGAGTTCATCTTGATCGGTAAGCTCCATGCCTTTCGGAGTTGCCGGGTCTATAGCTTTATGTACATCTTGTGTACATATGTATATATGTTATGAGTGGGTCGAGGAGCTGTTCCGATCACAGTATATCCACCAGTAGAGGCATGTAGACATATCCTGTCACTTAGTGCAGTATGTTGGGCTGGTAGGCCTTTTATGTATATTTTGTTGTTTTGCCAGTTGTAGTAGTTATGGCGGCCTTGTCGGCCAAGCTTTATATTGATAATTAGTCAGCATTCGCAGTTGTCTTGCAATGTGGCCCATGGCCAAAGTACGAAATTACATGTTCAGAGCTCCCTAGTCGCAAGTTGGTACGCAAGTATAGTTGAGGCACCGGGTGCCGGTCTCGCCCCCAGATTCGGGGCGTGACAATAACAAAGGTTATCAAAGTAGCATTAGGCAGCAGATATTTCACACCTACTCTTCTTTTCCAATTCAACAAAGTAATACTAAAGTGAAAGAAAATAAAATGAGAAACGCCACTACTTCTACTTGATCCGTTTTTGGCTCAATAGACGTTGCACTACTAGCAACAACTACTACTTGATTATTTCATTCCCCATTTCCTAGTCCTTTTCTTTCTTGTAATTGTTATTTCATACCAGAAAGTTTGCGAGACTTTTTCTTGAAACAATGTTCATACAGCAAACTCATACAAGAAAGATATCCCAACGTGATTTTGCTTGAACCAAAGTTCATGCGAGACTTCTTAGCATGATAGCGACGGGATTTTGCGATTCTAAGGGAGTTCGGTGCAACCTTTTCCAAGAATATCATACGGATTTTTCCCTACTCCGGGTATGTTAAGGCTAAATCTTTCTTTCATTTTGGCAGGATCCAGTAACTACATGTGTTTGATAACGAGGCATAACGAGAAGTTCATACTCCCGAATTTATATACATTATCCAAGTCTCATAAATTACAGTATTGTCTTTATCGGGACTTCATATTTAATTGAGTATTATCTTCTTTTATCAAGAGAGCAGAGAGCCTATATATACAGTATTACAGTATTTTCATTACCATGGAGCTTTAATCGATGGGCAGGACCCTATTGGTGAACCGCTGATTAGATGGTAAGTTATATACCGAGCCTACTGTGGCTGAGCGCCTATGAGCGAGCCCAGTTGGTCGAGATACAGCGCTTCTGTGCGAACCAACTACGGAAGAGCAGTTATATATATATATATACCGAGACTTATAGGGCCGGACAACTATTTTACTTACTATATTGAGAGAGTTGAATCAGTATCAGCAGGTAAGCATATCTTCAGATTATCTTTGACTTCCAGTTGCTTTCTCTTATTATATTATTAGTTCAATTTCAGCTTTTAGTATATTGCCTTAAATACTCGGTACATTATTTTGTACTGACGTCCCTTTTCTGGGGGCGATACATTTCAGGCGTGCAGGTTCAGACAGACAGACGGGTAGACGTCCTCATTAAGTGTTGCCCGAGTTTAGCTTGATCTGTAAGCTCCATGCCTTTCAGAGTTGTCGAGTCTAGAGCTTTATGTACATCTTGTGTACATATGTATATATGTTATGAGTGGGTCGGGGAGCTGTTCCGATCATAGTATATCCACCAGTAGAGGCTTGTAGACGTATCCTGTCAGTTAGTGTAGTATGTTGGGCTGGTAGTCCTTTTATGTATATTTTGTTGTTTTGCCAGCTGTAGCAGTTATGACGGCCTTGTTGGCCCAGCTTTATATTGATATTTAGTCAGCATTCGTAGTTGTCTTGCAATGTGGCCCATGGCCAAAGTATGACATCACATGTTCAGAGCTCCCTAGTCGCAAGTTGGTACGCAAGTATAGTTGAGGCACCGGGTGCCGGTCTCGCCCCCAGGTTCGGGGCGTGACAATAACAAAGGTTATCAAAGTAGCATTAGGCAGCGGATATTTCACACCTACTCTTCTTCTCCAATTCCACAAAGTAATACTAAAGTGAAAGAAAATAAAATGAGAAACCCCACTACTTCCACTTGATCCGTTTTTGGCTCAATAGACTTTGCACTACTTGCAGCAACTACTACTTGATTAGTTCATTCCCCATTTCCTAGTCCTTTTCTTTCTTGTAATTGTTATTTCATACCAGAAAGTTTGCGAGACTTTTTCTTGAAACAAAGTTCATGCAGCAAACTCATACAAGAAAGATATCCCAACGTGATTTTTCTTGAACCAAAGTTCATACGAGACTTCTTAGCATGATAGCAACGGGATTTTGCGATTCTAAGGGAGTTCGGTGCAACCTTTTCCAAGAATATCATACGGATTTTTCCCTACTCCGGGTATGTTAAGGCTAAATCTTTCTTTCATTTTGGCATGATCCAGTAACTACATGTGTTTGATAACGAGGCATAACGAGAAGTTCATACTCCCGAATTTATATACGTTATCCAAGTCTCATATATTACAGTATTGTCCTTATCGGGACATCATATTTAATTGAGTATTAGCTTCTTCTATCAAGAGAGCAGAGAGCCTATATATACAGTATTACAGTATTTTCATTACCATGGAGCTTTAATCGATTGGCAGGACCCTATTGGTCAACCGCTGATCAGATGGTAAGTTATATAACGAGCCTACTGTGGCCGAGCGCCTATGAGCGAGCCCAGTTGGCCGAGATACAACGCTTATGTGTGAACCAACTACGGCAGAGCAGTTATATATATATATCGAGAATTATAGGGCCGGACAACTATTTTATTTACTATATTGAGAGAGTTGAGTCAGTATCAGCAGGTAAGCATATCTGCAGATTATCTTTGACTTCCAGTTGCTTTCTCTTATTATATTATCAGTTCAATTTCAGCTTTTAGTATATTTCCTTAAATACTCGGTACATTATTTCGTACTGACGTCCCTTTTCTGGGGGCGATGCATTTCAGGCGTGCAGGTTCAGACAGACAGACGGGTAGACCTCCTCATTAAGTGTTGCCCGAGTTCAGCTTGATCGGTAAGCTCCATGGCTTTCGGAGTTGTCGAGTATAGAGCTTTATGTACATCTTGTGTACATATGTATATATGTTATGAGTGGGTCGGGGAGCTGTTCCTATCACAGTATATCCACCAGTAGAGTCTTGTAGACATATCCTGTCAGTTAGTGTAGTATGTTGGGCTAGTAGGCCTTTTATGTATATTTTGTTGTTTTGCCAGCTGTAGTAGTTTTGACGGCCTTGTTGCTCAGCTTTATATTGATATTTAGTCAGCATTCGCAGTTGTCTTGCAATGTGGCCCATTGGCCAAAGTACGACATCACATGTTCAGAGTTGCCTAGTCGTAAGTTGGTACGTAAGGATAGATGAGGCACCGGGTGCCGGTCTCGCCCCCAGGTTTGGGGCGTGGCAGTAACAAAGGTTATCAAAGAGGCATTAGGCAACAGATATTTCACATCTACTCCTCTTCTCCAATTCCACAAAGTAATACTAAAGTGAAAGAAAATAAAATGAGAAACCCCACTACTTCCACTTGTTCCAGTTTTGGCTCAATAGACTTTGCACTACTTGCAGCAACTACTACTTGATTATTTCATTCCCCATTTCCTAGTCCTTTTCTTTCTTGTAATTCTGATTTCATACAAGAAAGTTTGCGAGACTTTTTCTTGAAACAAAGTTCATACAGCAAACTCATACAAGAAAGATATCTCAACGTGATGTTTCTTGAAACAAAGTTCATACGAGACTTCTTAGCATAATAGCAACGAGATTTTGCGATTCTAAGAGAGTTCGGTGCAAACTTTTCCAAGAATATCATACGGATTTTTCCCTACTCCGGGTATGTTAAGGCTAAATCTTTCTTTCATTTTGGCAGGATCCAGTAACTACATATGTTTGATAACGAGGCATAACGAGAAGTTCATACACCCAAATGTATATACATTATCCCAGTCTCGTAAATTATAGTATTGTCCTTATCGGGACTTCATATTTAATTGAGTATTGTCTTCTTCTATCAAGAGAGCAGAGAGCCTATATATACAGTATTACAGTATTTTCATTACCATCGAGCTATAATCGATGGGCAGGCCCCTATTGGGCAACCTCTGATCTGATGGTAAGTTATATACCGAGCCTACTGTGGCCGAGCGCCTATGAGCGAGCCCA
>AWOL01S0029432.1:17778-32142 GCA_000715115.1 Nicotiana otophora
TGCCTAAAAGCTTTTGTACTAAATTCATGCCCATTAGTGGTTGCTTTAACTAATGCTTTACTTTATAAATATATCTAGTGTGATTCGAGTTCTATATACTCATGTGTTGAAATTGTACATTGTCATTTATAGGGAAGAGTGTTGCAAGAGTAAATAGTGTATTGACTGTTTATGAGTTTTCATGTGTGTTTCTATTGTTGGTTGGTATGCATCATTATTTGGAAAGAAATCATTTGTGTTTGAAGTTCCCATTTCAAATGGATTAGAAGTATATGATTTCTGAAATTTTCTATATGTTGATATTTGATGGTGATCTTTAAAATTGAAAGAGGTGAAAATGTGGAATATGAAATACGGCCATCGTGCCATGAATACACAGTTTCGTAAATGGCCTAATGAGCCAAGGAAATATTTTCGTTGTGAATGACTTGAGATACTAATGAGAATTTATATAATGTGAAAGATGTTTAGGTGAGTACAACTGTATTTATGATATTTCTATTTGCAAATCAAATCAAAAATGTTTTTGGGAGCATCATTAGCAAAACCGATGAAGGGTGGGTCATAAGGCCAACACCTGAAACTGCACCTGCTGGTGTAGGGGTGGATTGTGATTATTCCCCTTATTTGGGATGAAATTGGAAGCTTTTGGAAATTGTGATATTATTCCCCTTAACTGGGATGAAACTGGAACCTTTGTGGATTGGAAAAGTCAACCCACATGGCATATGTGGGAAGGCGGCCTAGCTGATCGGGTGGAGCTCAGACGCCATGTTGCGCACATGGTTGTATTACTCTTGGTAACAACTTTCTTTAGCATCACCTGTCAAACCACATTGTCCGTGGGGAGATGGCCTAGCCGATCGGGCATGATCAGACTCCGTGCTAACAAAGACAGTGGTATATCGGTACTAATGATCTCCCAACCAAAATTATATATGAAGTTCATATTTTTGAAATTATTATTTTTTAACTGGACATTTGGATATTGTTGACTGTGACTTGCTGCTTCTATGTGTTGCCTTTTCTTATATGGGCATTCTATTTTGAAAGAGGATTTTTAGCTATACATACTGGTGTTTTCGATAGTACTAACATCCCTTTTACTGGGGGCGCTGCATCTTTAATGGATGCAGGTGGTTCTACAGCAGGCGACATTGATCAGTGATAGCAGTACACTCTTTTCAGCTGATTTGGTGAGCCCCACTTCATTTCGGGGTCATGTATCTTTTGTTTCTCATATACTCTGTTTTGAGGTTTAGCTGGGGCCTTGTTGCCGGCATTTTCATATTACTCTTCTATTGTACTTAGAGGCTCCGTAGACAGATTGTGGGTTATGGTTGTTGCTGGGAATTGAACTAGAAATTTTGGTACTTGGAAATCATGTTTTTTATTAATTCTATAAACTCGTAATATTTTGGAATTTATAAATTAAGCTGCTAATGGGAATGAAATGGAAGTTATTAATGAAATCTTTTTCAGTGTTGATTAATGGAGTGCATCTCCTCTTTGTTCATGGATGAGTTTGGGTAGAAGAAAATCTAATATGCTTGCTCGGTCGGGTTTTCTCGGTAGAGCGCTGGTCGCGCTCCTAGAGTTTGGGGCGTGATAGTGCATTTGTTCAACCTCTAGCCCCAGCTTCCAGTCCCGGTGTCTCTGATGGGGATCTTAGGGGAGCCATACAGATGTTGACTCAGATAGTGGCTTCCTAAGCCCAAAGATCGAATGTTGCACCTACTTCTTCAAGTCAGCTAGGGGATTCCACTAGTTCCAGGGTGAACGTGTTTCTTCAGTTGGATCCTTCAGTGTTCACACGTACTGATCCTGAGGAAGACCGGCAGGACATTACTTATGAGATGCACAAGATCCTCTGAGTTATGCGTGCTACTAAGATAGAGGGAGTGGAGTTGGACTCCTACCTTCTAAAAGGGGTGGCCTCTTCTTGGTTTGAGTTGTGGGAGGACTCCCGTGAGCAGGGGAGCCCTTCGGTGAGGTGGAGTGAGTTTTTCGCCGCCTTCATTGACCATTTCTTGCCTGTCGAGACTAAGGCGGCCCGTGCCGTTGAGTTTGAGAGACAGAAACAGGGTAGCATAAGTGTGTGGGAGACCCATATGTGGTTATCACACTTCTCCAAGTACGCCATTTGCATGTTTCCCACTAGGGAGGCGTGAGTGTGTCGGCTTGTGCAGGGCCTCAACCCCATGGTTATCATTGAGGCTGCTATAGCAACATTGAATTCTAATATGAACTAAGGGATGATGGTGGAGGTTTCTCAAGCCACAGAGACCCGCAAATTGAAGAATAGAATGGAGGGTCATCAGGGCCATCCCAGTCCTTTACTTAGTCTTTGGTGAGTGCACAGCCAGCAGGCCCCAATCAGCAGCAGCGGAGTCGGTTCAGGACCAGTTAGGGAAACAGGGGATCCTACCAGTAGGGTCGGCCTTGAGGGAGATTCCAGCGGCAGTGGAGGCCCCCATGCCTTAGTTGTGGGAAGATACATTTTGGGGCCTGCTTTATGGACAAACCGATATGCTACGGGTGCGGTATTAGTGGTCTTATTTAGAGGGATTGTCGTTCATCCCGCCAAAGTTTGGGCAGGGGTACGGCACAGCCATCAGGTTCTGCATCCACTACATCCGCAACACCTTCTCCAGTTCGAGGCACTCCAGCACCCGCAGAGCATAGTGTAATTAGGGCTGGTGCACAGAGTTCGGCAGGACCCAACTGTTTCTATATTATGAGGGGTCACTAGAGTTTTGAGGTTTCTCAAGATGTTGTTGCATGTATATTGACTTTCCAATCTCATGATGTATATGCCCTTATTGATCTCGGCTCCACTTTGTGATATGTCACTCTCTATGTTTCTATAGAATTTGGGATAGAACCGGAATTCAAGTCACCTAAGGCCCTCAAGAGACAATCAAAGCATTCCAACACGTCATAAACCATGATATAAACATAGTAGAAGCCTCAAATCACATCAAACAACACCAAATTCACGAATCACACCCCAATTCAAGTCTAAAGAAATAAATGAACTTCCAACTTCTAAAAATGTTGCCGAACCGCACTAAATAAACTTCGAATGGGCTCAAATTTTGCAACACTAGTCCCAAAGGAGACAATAGGCCTATTCCAATTCCAAGAACCAAAATCCAAACCCGGTACCAGAAAATTCTATGCTCGGTCAAACCTCTCAAACATCCAATCCTTCAACTTTCCAACTTTCGCCAAAAATCACCAAACAAACCTATGGACCTTCGAATCAGTATCCAAATATACGCCTACGTCCAAAATAATCATATGAAGCTATTAGAACCGTCAAAACTCCAGTACACAGTTGTCTACACGAAAACCAAACTCTTGTTAACTCTTTCAACTTAATCTTCCAACATTGGGACTAAGTGTCCCGATTCACTCCAAAACTTCCCCGAAACAAATCCTACCACCCCGAAAGTCACATAACCACAAATAAAACATAGAAAAGACAATAAATAGGGTAACAAGGCTACAATATACAAAAGGACCGGCCGCGTCATTACAATACCCATGATCTTCCACCTTTTGAACATTTTAGTAAAGATGGTGCAGATCATGCCCCCAAGATCCTCAAAAAGAATATTGTTTTTCCCTCGGGATAAAAACCACCATCTTGTGATATTGAATCAACTATAAATTGGCAGTCCGAAAATGTTATTTCTCAAAATAGAATCTTGAACAACATAGATAGCACTTTTAAAAATATTGCTCACGCTCACAATAAAATATTTAGCAAAGTGGAAAAATATTGAGAAAAAAGTTGAATAGGTTGTAGAGAACCCTTCTCAGCATGCAGAACTCATCAAAGCCTTAGAGCACAAGTTAGCAAGCTTGCAGTACGATATTTGTCCGCCGGGTACTTCTCTTTTCCATTTCTTCCAGTAGAAGTAGGAAGAGATGGTGTCTTTAAGAGAACAAATAAACCTCACGAAAACTGATCACTTTGTTCCCAGACACCCAGATGTTCTCAGGTCACTTCTCTTCCTCCCAAGTATATTCTCTTCCCAAAGTTATTCCCTTCCTCGGCTAGATTTTTAAGTAGCACTCCATATATTCGGATTAGGCATGCATGTGTAAAATGAGTACACAAAGTGATATGCATAAGATTTAATAAAATCGAAAAAGTTTATGGAAGGTCTGTCTTCCATCCTGATCAAGTGAAAATCTGTTAGGAACTCAAGAAAACATAAAACACTAAAGTTGTAGTCATTCGAAATGCCCGAATGGATCAACAACAACAACAACAACAACAACCCAGTAGAATCCCATTAATGGGGTCTGGGGAGGGTAGTATGTACGCAGACCTTACCCCTACCCCGAAGGAGTAGAGAGGCTGTTTCCGAAAGACCCTCNGAAGAAAGCGAGAGATAATATTAGTATCACAACAACACTCATAAGATAAATAGCAATACCATGAAATTCAGAAGAAAGATGCAAAGAAAAGGGAGGGGGGAGATAAAGGGAAGGGAGACGTGAAAAATAAGAAAAATAAGAAATGCCAGAATGGATCCCCGTGTAATAATTTACCTGTTTTTCACGGGACAATGCACAATATTCATGCTCAGTTACGCATTCAGCCATCACGTGCACGGCAACACACTTGTTGCAGTGCCACCACCCTTTCTGCAGATTCAGGTGCGCGGTTGGGCCCTCAGCTGCGTGGGCGGGCACCTGAAGGGTCCTTTTTAAAGCCCTACCTTGTTCCTTATAACCATACCCATAAATATTCTATGGAAAAGGAAGATCTCAAGAACCCAACTTCCTCCAAGGTCTCTCCATCATCCAAGGTAAGTTCTAATGTTGATTGTAAGTTTATTTCAATTCACCAACACGTTATTAATATGGGTAAAGCATTCAAATCATTAGGTATTCGATTGAGACATTGTTGTAGAGAAAAGAAACACTAGAACCTGAATTCAAGATTATTGAACGTTCACCCTTTTATTTATTATAACATTGGATTAATGATTATAGACTCTAAGTTCATGAGATATGAGTTGATGGGTTTGATAGCTAAGCATAAACGGTTATAGGTTTGGGTTGTTGTGTAGCACCCCGAAAAAGTTTGAAGTACTTAAGTGCTATTAAGAAAGTTAATGTGTGCTAATTATATTATTTTGTGTGCAGAGGAGGACTATTAATATGATGGATATCAATTTGATATGATAATAAGTGTACGAGGCATATTATAAGTGATGCGGGTTCTAAGGAGAGCCCTAAGTCGAAGTCAAGTTTGAAATTACATGATAGACTAAAGTTCCAAATGAGTACGCACAAGACCAAACTTTGGGCAAGCATATTTACATATATATAAGGGGTTATGTAATGAAAGCCTCAAACCATTCATTATTTGGACACTCCTACAAGAAGTTATGACAAAATTACCAAAGGTTGGTAGAATGTGATTCTGCGGCCAATTCTATGACCACAGAATGGTCGCAAAACTAACCAGTTTAGCCTAGTTCTGGGCACCAATTTTGCGGTCCATTGTGCAGACCGCATACCCGTTCTGCAGTCCATTCTTCGACCGCAGATCTGAGTTCGAAGAGTTTATTTTCCTATTTTTATAACCCGGCCCCATTTTGTTAAATAGCCTTTGTGGCTCATTTTGAAGACAAAAACCTGATATTTTTAGAGAGAAGTAAGAGTGTTCTAGAGAGAGGAAGAAGCTTAAGTGCTTTATTCATCAAGTTTTTGTCCAAGCTTTGAAATCCAGCGAGGAAATCTCACAAGATCATCACTCAAGAAGTAAGGATTTAACCCTAATCTTCAATTTTGAGTATGGGGTAAAAGATGGGTTATGGGGAGTATGATTCTTGGGTGTAAGAGTATGTTTTATATATGCATGTACTAATAAGGTTTGTGGAAAGATTATTGAGCTCAAATAAGCAAGGATTTGGTTGTGAAGTGAAATAAATATTGTGAAAGAACCTTGGCGGGTCCAAGTGACATAAATATTGTTCGGTACTATTAGAACATCCCTCCAAACCTGCCCTACTAGTGGAGTCCACTGTTGCCCTGACTGGGCCTGAAATGACTCCACTGCTACTGACTGGGCCCTGATGGTGGTGCAGTGGCTGAAGACTGAGCAAAAGACTGGGATGGCCCTGATGACCCTCCCCTAAATGCTGACCTACTACCACCAAATAAATTCCCAATGTAGCCCGTGAATCGGGCCTTACTGCTACCCTCTCGTTCCATTTTGTTCTTCAACTTACAGTTCTCTGTATCTTGAGAAAATGCAACCATCTTTCCATAGTTCATGTTAGAATTCAATGCAGCTATAGCGGTCTCATTGATAACCAAGGGGCTAAGGCCCTGTAAAAATTGGCGCACTCTAGCCTCCAAAGTGGGCAACATGTGAATATCATTCTTGGGCGGGCGCGCGAACTCCAAATAGTACTCCCACACACTCTTGCTATCCTATTTTAGGTTCTCAAATTCTGCGGCACGGGCTGCCTTAGTCTCGGCAAGCAAGAAATGATCCATTAAAGCATCCGCAAACTCACTCTACCTCGCCTGAGGGCTTCCCTCCTAACGAAAATCCTCCCATATCTCAAACCAAGAATAGGCCACCCCTTTCAGGTGTTAGGAGGCCAGATCCACTCCCTTTGTCTATGTAGCACGCACAACTTTGAGGGTCTTGTGCATTTCATTGATGAAGTTCTGGGGGTCCTCCTCGGGATTAGTACTTGTGAAAACTGGAGGATCTAACTAAAGAAATCTGTTAACCATGAAACCAATAGAGTCCCCTTGCTGACTAAAAGAAGTAGGGGAAACATTCGACCTCTGGACCTGGGAAGCCATTATTTGAGCCAACATCTGTTTGGCTCCCCTTAGATCCTCATCAGAAACACTGGGAGCAAAAGATGGGGCTGGAGGTGGATCCGGAATATAGGTTGGAATATTCATTGTACCCTCATCAGGTGTAGGAACTGGTGCCACTTGAGTAGTAATAGTAAAACCAGGCAGTGAAGTAACTGGGGGAATATCCTCACCCCACGGGTGTTCACCCACATCATCAATGATAGAATCGACGACCATTACTAGGGTAACATTGGCTCCTTGGCCAGTTCTTGCCTTCTTGTTAGGTTCCATTTAGTGAAAGTTAGAGCAATGCACGAGTTAGAGGAGGAACAATGGTACAATCAGGTTTATCGCACGATCAAGAACATCAAAGAATGGTATTATTCCTAAATTTCCAAGTAGCCTCCTAATTGTAGATGTGGTCGAAAACACATCGATAAGAAGGACTCTACTCGACACGGCTCCAAAACACCCCAGGACACTTTAAAACCTTAGGATCCGATACCAAGTTTGTCACGCCCCAAACTTGGGGAGCGTGACCAACGCTCAACCAAGATAACCCAGCAAGCCTGTAAACTACCTTCTACCCGGACTTACTCACGAATGATAGTAAAATCCAATTCATTAATTAATCAGTGGGGTTGATTAAGTAAACAACAACACCAATTCATTATTAGTAGTTACATCATTTATAAGCTTCCAAATTACATACCTTTTCATAGTTATATGGAACATGTGATACAATTACAACATTACTACTTTGACTTTCCCCACACCAACATACCACCAACGCTATGTCTACAGAGCCTCTATTAGATACAAAAGAGTACAATGATAGTGCCGAAAATAAGGCTCCGGCTATACCTCAAAACACGGTGATAAAATGAAAAAAAGATACATTACCTTGAGTGAAGTGGGGCTCACCAAATCAACTGCAATAAGAGTGTAGTGTTATTGTTGATCAGTGCCGCCTGCTGTTGAACCACCTGCATCCATTAAAGATGTAGCGCCCTCGAAAAAAGGGACGTTAGTACTGTCGAATAATACTAGTATATATGACTGAACATTCTCTCAAAGAAACGAGCAGTAATGCAAATAAGGACAGTCATAATAGCAGTTAAAGCCTCAAACAAATACCAAATATCAAATTAGAGATAAGATAAGTTTTAAATAAATTTCCAAATTATAAGTTGGGAAATATTTGGTGCCGGTATACCACTATTCACAATTTTGATTATGATTTTCAACACAATCACCACCATGTGTGCGGCATGGCCTCCGATCACGGCTCGATCGACTAGGCCGTCACATGCGAGATCTTAACCAAATAACAATTTCAATTACAATTTCTAACACAGTTACTGCCATGTGTGTGGCATGGCATCCGATCACGACCCGATCGCCTAGGCCGTCTCATGTGAGACATCACCCTTTTCTATTAATCATCACGTTTCATATTTCTTGCACATCTCTTCATTTCATTGGAACTAATGGTCACAATTGTATTTTTTTTCTTGTCCCAATTTCGATTACCATTTCATTGGCACTATTAACAATTTCGATTACAATTTCCAACACAATCACCACCATGTGTGCGGCATGGCATTCGATCACGACCCGGTCGGCTAGGCCTTCTCATGCGAGACATCAACCAAATCACAATTTCAATTACAATTTCTAATACAGTCACCGCCATGTGTGCGTCCGATCATGACCTAATCAACTAGGCTGTCTGATGTGAGACATCACCCTTTTCTATCAATCATCATGTTTCATATTTCTTAAACATCTCTTCATTGCATTGGCACTAATGGTCAAAATTGTATTATTTATCTTGGCACATTGGCCGTGTTTCATATTTCACATTTCATATTTCACATTTCGCATTACGTGATTCATATTTCATGTTTCGTATTTCATGCAAACCTTTTTATTTTCAACCATCATCATGGACTTTCCAACAATAAGGCATTTCTATTCAAGACATTTAAGCAAATATTTGAGCAAAATAGGAGTCTTAGGCACATCACAATTTCTTACACAATCTTTCATTAGCTTTCATTTAAAACACAACTTGAAGTCAAGGCATTTAGATATGCAACCTATACATTGAACAGATTCTCAAATAGTAGTACAACATAACAAGAGCATTTGAATTACATATCGATCACGGATGTCTGTTGACACTAGCTTATTCAGGTAATCGATTCACAATGAGCAACTCGAGATTTGGTGTCCCCACCACGCACCGTGACAACATAACCTCTATAAACCTGTGCGGTCAAAATAGACTCGCCAACTGGAGTAAAAACAGAGAACGGCTCATGAAGCTGTTCCAGATCTATCCCAAATTCCATAGCAACATAAGTAGTAACATAGTACAAAGTGGAATCGAGATCAATAAGAGCATACACATCACGAGATTGGACGGTCAATATACCTGTGACAATGTCAGGAGAAGCCTCTGCACTTTGGCAACCACTCATGGCATAGAAACAACTGGGTCCTCCCAAACTCTATGCTTCAACCCTAACTGCACCACGCCCTACGGGTAATGGAGTGCCTCGGGCTGGAGGAGGTGTTGTAGACGTAGTAGCTACAGAACTGGATGGTTGTGTTGAACTCCTGCCCACACCTTGGCGGGGCGAATGGCAGTCCCTCTAAATGTGACCCCTCTAGGTATAACAGATTCCTAGGTGCATCTTCACACACCTAGGACATGGGGGCCTTTGGTACTACTAGAACCTCCCTCTGAACTGGCCCTACTGGTGGAGTCCACTATTTCCCTGATTGGGCCTGAAATGACTCCACTGCTGCTGACTGGGCCCTGATGGCGGTGCACTGGCTGAATACTGAGCAAAATACTGGGATGGCCCTGATTACCCTACCCTAAATGCTGACCTACTACCCTCTCATTCCATTATGTTCTTCAACATACGCTTCTCTGTAGCTTGAAGAAATTCTACCATCTTCCCATAGTTCATGTCAGAATTCAATGCAGTTGTAGCGGCCTCATTGATAACTAAGGGGCTAAGGCCCGGCAAAAACTGGCGCACTCTAGCTACCATAGTGAGCAGCATGTGAATATCATACTTGTGCTGGCGCGCGAACTGCATATAGTACTCCCACACACTCTTGCTACCCTATTTTAGGTTCTCCAATTATGCGGCACAAGATGCCTTATATTCGGCAAGTAAGAAATGATCCATGAAAGCATCCGCAAACTCACTCCAACTCGCTGAGAATAGGCCACCCCCTTCAGGTGTTAGGAGGCCAACTCCACTCCCTTTGTCTCAGTATCACGCATAACTCTGAGGGTCTTGTGCATTTCATTGATGAAGTCTTGGGGGTCCTCCTCGGGATTAGTACTTATGAAAACTGGAGGATCTAACTAAAGAAATCTGTTAACCATGAAACCAATAGAGTCCCCTTGCTGACTAGAAGAAGTAGGGGAGATATTCGACCTCTGGACCTGGGAAGCCACTATTTGAGCCAACATCTGTATGGCTCCCCTAAGATCCTCATCAGATTACGATTTCCAGCACAGTCACCACCATGGGACTAGCATGGCGTCCGATCATGACCCGATCGGCTAGGCCTTCTCATGCGAGACATCAACCAAATCACAATTTCAATTACAATTTCTAATACAGTCGCCGCCATGTGTGCGTCCGATCATGACCTAATCAGCTAGGCCGTCTCATGTGAGACATAACCCTTTTCTATCAATCATCATGTTTCATATTTCTTGAACATATCTTCATTGCATTGGCACTATGGTCACAACTGTATTATTTCTCTTGGCACATTGGCCGTGTTTCATATTTCACATTTCATATTTCATATTTCACATTTCATATTTCATATTTCACATTTCGCATTACGTGATTCGTATTTCATGCAAACCTTTTTACTTTCAACCATCATCATGGCTTCCCAACAATAAGGCATTTCTATTAAAGACATTTAAGCACATATTTGAGCAACATAGGAGTCTTAGGCACATCACGATTTCTTACACAATCTTTCATTATCTTTCATCTAAAACACAACCTGAAGTTAAGGCATTTAGATATGCAACCCATACATTGAACATATTCTTAAATAGTAGTACAACATAACAAGAGTATTTGAATTACATATCGATCATGGATTTCTGTTGGCACCAGCTTATTCTGGTAATCTATTCACAATGAGCAACTCGGGACTTGCATGGATATTGTGGGTTTAATTTTTAAGAGAAGAGTTTAGCCAACATAACTCACTTGAGATTCCTTAACTCTAAAATATTCAAGAAATCTTAGCAACTTCAATATATTTTAGAAAAGTAACAAATTGAACACAAATTAGGAAGATGATCATGGTTCTAACTCATACGAGCATTTTATCAAGAACTATATGTATATTAAGGTTTCAAGATTTTTTTATGGAGGATTCCTTCATCCTACAACCCCTTCTTTACTATTTTAGCTCAACAATCTCCCTACATCCCACGATCAATCATGCATGCAAAATAAGCCACTCCCACACCCATGAATTATCTTACTAATTGCCCATTTCTAGTTAAATTTCGAAATTAAGAGATTGGGTGTAGAATATTACCTCTATGATGATGACTTAGTGTGCTTCCCTTGTTATTTCTTCCGAGATTTTGAGTAAGAATTGGGGAATAATTGATTGAGGAACTCTCTCCCTCTCTCAAAATATCAAGTCCTCAAAATGTCTCCGGAACCTTTTCTCTCTCTCAAAATATCAAGTCCTCCCTTCAGAAATGGTCCAGGGAGTCTAAATAATGAAGTGGGGTCGAGTTATAAAACCCCCAAATTAATCTCCCAAATGGGATCTGTTGCGGTCCGCGAAATGGGCCGCAAAATGGCCCTTCGGAACTGGGCTGGTTTGCCCCAATCTACGGCCATTATGCGGTCCGCATACCTATTCTGCGGTTGCATAATGCGTCGTAGAACCTCCCTCCACAAAATTTCCATGCTGGTTATATGATCAGTGTGCGGCCTGCAAAATCATTTTGTGGTCGCAAAATGGGTCGCAAAATGACATCCAAAAATGGCCCAAATGACTGCCTCACTATGCAGCCATTCTGTGACCGCATAATGGGCTGCAGAAATGCCCTATTCTGCCAAACATGTTCCTTCCACTCCTAGCGCACGGTTCAACCCAAAAAGTCTGTATCGTGATCATTAATACATACGCCTACCTCGGCACCACGAAACTCCGGGTTTTAGGAAATATTCACGGGGCCTTACATTTATCGTAATGTCTCCATACCGGTTAGTGTTCGGGAAAGCTTGCCATCTTCCGATGGAACTGAAGCACAAGGTAATGTGGGATTTAAAGAAACTGAAATCTTGATTTGGATGTAGCCGCTAACTTGCTGGTTGCACACTTGAATGAATTGGATGAGGTCTGGTACCATGCATATATAATATTTCGTCCCTCTACAAAGAAAAGAAGAAATATCTTAATGACAAATACATTTGGAACAAAGAGTTCAAGGTGGGTGATCTTGTATTGTTGTTTAACTCAAGGTTGAGGATATTTCCTAGAAGCTCAAGTCCAAGTGGAGTGGCTCATTTGAAAATGTTGTTGTGACACCTTTCGATGTATTGGATTGGAAAAAGAAGCACTACTTGGGTAAAGTTGGAGATAGCCACGTGGTGGCAGTCATGTACTTCACTTGAAAATGCTTTGACATTGCGTCGTGCCACGACGTTAAATCAGACGCTTCTTGGGAGGCAACACAAGTTCTTTTCCTTTTTCTTTTGCAGTTAGATGTTATTTGTTGTTTCTAACTTGATTTAAGTGTGCTACATTTTTGAATGTTACATGCAAAAAGGGTGGACAAAAAAGGCTAAGTTTTGAAGGAAATATGGACCGCATATTTAATTGTGGGGCCGAAGAATTAATCACAGCAGAAGAGTTTGTGCGGCCACACATTTTACATGCGGACCGCATTTTTGGAAGCTCAAAAAATAATAATTTGCAAATTCTCTGAAGTTTGGGCCTGTCAGTGTGGGGCTAATCTGCGGCCGCGAGAGGAATTGTGCGGACCACACAACTGACACATCCATTGCTTCCCAGGTGAAGGAGTGCAGACCGCACTTCGAATTGTGCAGCCGCACTTAACCGTTTTCCCTTTCAAAAAGTACGAGTATAAATAGACGTTCTTTTTTCATTTTACACTGTTCACCAACCACAAAATTAAGTTTGCTCTACAAGATTTACTGAGAGATGTTCACTATCAGCCACACTCACATACATGTGCTCACACGATCTAATACACTCACTTCATATGGTATGCTTCACTTCATATTAATCTTTCGTGTTAGTTTACTTTTTGAGATTGTGCAACTTCTTTTTTGGCCATCTGTTATTAGAGTTCATCCATGTGTCCATGTGGGGTAGATCTATGCTGGGTAGTAACTAATATATGCTAAAATGGGTTGGGTTAATTAAATTTGATGTGAATACCATGTTCCCATACTGATTCGTACAACTAATTGCAAAATCTATGTGAAAAAACACTGACTGCTCGTTAATTTCGAAATCTGTGGCCGCACTTGAATTTGTATAGTTCGCGGTTTGGTTGTTTTGGTAACTGGTGAAGGCAAGTACTTTCTGAGGCTTCACTTTAATTGTTCAAACAACAAAATAACTATTGAGGCCGCACTTTGGGTACGCACTACTAACAGAGACTTGTCTCTTGGAAGCTCAAAAGTGCGGACCGCTCTTAAATTTCCACGGACTGTATATGAATTATGTGGCCGCACTTTGGCCGTCACACTGTCTTCAGAGAGGAGACAACTGAGCCACTGAACTTTCTTGTCAGAAGTGCGGTCGCACATGAAAATGTGTAGTCCACAGTCCCATTTCACGACCACATATCAGACAAATGCGCACCACAAATCCCATATTCTGCAAGCATGTCTTCCAGTTTTAACCCTACTGTGTCCACATTGTTCTCCCTTGCATACATAAGTCCTAGTTGTGTTAAATGATGACGTGTAACTAACAATCCTCTTTGTTCTGATACAAACAATGGTTCGATCACGAGGCCGCAGCAAAACTACAAAAGGTAAAGGTGACTCTTCTAGGGGTCGAGGTAGAGGTGCCTTGCCTCTCAGTGAGCCTAAGACTATTTGGAAGAAGGCCACAACAGGCAGAGGGAGGGGTGCAGACCTCTCTGACTCTAGTTCTTATTCCCTGTCTAGGGAGGCTTCCGAGGGAAACTCTTGTCTATTTCGGATGAACAGACAGCTGCACAGTCTAGGTGACATATGCGATCCGAGCCTTTGGTTGTGCCTTCATCATCTCATAGAACTTTCGAGGTTTAGGAAAGCTATAGCTAGGCCTCCGATCCAGCTGCTCTAGTGTCCAGTGTTCAGGATATTCCAGATGATGAAAAAAGGGGAAAAGGTACATCTGCTGGGTTGAGTGGACAAAGAAGAAGGAAGCTTGGAAAAATAGATTTGTGAGTTTGGCTGCTTTTACCGATTTTCGAAT
>AWOL01S0029433.1:6029-21029 GCA_000715115.1 Nicotiana otophora
TCAATCAATGATCACCCATATACCCAAGCTCCAGGAACTCACCAAGGCAACCTCATATACGTGGAAACCCAACCTCATACCCCCTAATAAACCCTATACATACCTGAGCCAACCACGAAGGACCTGCTCATTTGAAACAAGGCAGAAGAACTCAAGAAACTGACAGGGAGAATCCAGAGTGTTGAAGGCAGGAAGGGTGTTGAAGGTTTAAACTATGAAGACTTATGTATCCGGCTAGATGTAGAACTGCCAAAGGGTTACAAACCTCCTAAGTTTGAGATGTTTGATGGCACTGGTGATCCTAAGGTGCATCTGAGAACCTAATGCAACAAGCTTGTGGGAGTGGGTAAGATTGAAAAAATCCGCATGAAACTGTTCAGGCAAAGTCTTACAGGAGACACATTATCTTGGTACATGAGCCAGAATCCGAAGAAGTGGGCAAATTGGGTAAGCATGGAATCATATTTCATAGACAGATTCAGGTTCAATACAGAGAATGTGCCTGATGTTTTCTATATCCATAACCTCAAGAAGAAGTCGATAGAAACCTTCTGCAGGTATGCTACTCATTGTAGATCAGAGGCCGCCAAAGTGAGGCCGCCACTTGAAGAAGAACAAATGAACAAGTTCTTTGTTAGATCTCAGGATCTGCAATATTACGAAAGGTTGATGGTTATTGAGAATCACAAGTTCACAAACATCATCAAGTTAGGGGAAAGGATAGAAGAAGGAATCAAGAGCGGAATGGTGCCCAATTTTGAGGCACTGTAAGCCACAAACAAAGGCTTGCAATTAGTAGGTATCTCGAAGAAGAAAGACGTAGTTGCTATGATTGTAGCCTAGGGCCATAAGTCTCCCTTTACATATCAAACACCTCCACCTACATATCAACCATCACATCTAAACTACCAATACACAGCCACCACCTACCATACATATAATACCCAACATGCATATCACCATTCACCTCTTCTCACCCGCCAAAACTACCTAAAGCCATGACCAAACTTTGACCGCAAATCTCCCAGACAATACACCCCAATCGCTGAACCCATAGCCCAACTATATGATAGCCTAAAGGTTGTTGGATACATCACCCACATTCCTGTTGTTGCTGTTGAGAACCCTTCCTAGTAGGTTAACCTCAACAAAACTTGTGCTTGCCATTCAGGCATGAAGGGTCATACTATTGACGAATGTCACATGTTAAAAGACAAGATTCAGACACTAATCGACACCAAAGTCATACAAGCAATAGAAACCGTGCCAATCGTCCGAAATAACCCTCTTCTTGACCATAGGGGGCGAGGGATTGAATATGATAGAAACTGATGAGGAATGGGATCAAGAAGGATCCATCTGATTTATTGGAGATGAGGATGCTCCCAAAACATCTCCTGTCACCCTCTCACCGATTGTGGTGCAAACGTAGGCACCCTCTCTCTGCATAAGGCTAAACACCGCCTCCATTATCACATTGGGTTAAGCCTTGCCCCAATTACTGCATAGGGCTAAGCACTTACCTCATTACTACATAAGGCTAAATGATGCCTTCCCTTGCATAAGACTAAACAGTGTTTCCATCACATTGCATGAGGCTAAGCATTGTCTACATTACTCCATAAGAATAAACGATTCCTTTTCTTGCATGAGACTAAGCACTGTCTCCATGACATTTCATGAGGCTAAGAACTTCCTCCTCTATTGCATAAGGCTAATCACTGCCTTCATTTGCATGAGACTAATTATTGTCTCTATCACATTGCATGGGGTTGAGCACTGACCTCATTATTTCATAAGGCTAAACACTCCTTTTCTCTGCATAGCGCCTTAGTATTTAAAACTACCTACTCATACTAGAATCCAAAAACAAAACAATAAATAAAGTCATAAAGCTTACAAAGAGGACAAGATTCTCTCTTCAAAAGATTCCAAAGTAATGGCGTATTCAATGCTCCAAGTGTAGCCTCTTTTTGAGACAAGATGTCCCACAAAACCCCTAATTATTCTATTTATAATGGGCTAAAAGTCGGGGTCAAAAAGTGACAAAAATGCCCTGCATCAAAGATCTCGACCTCCATCACAAATGACAAAAAGTGATATATGTCATGCCGTAAGAGCTTTCGAAGGGACCCATGAAATCTATCCCCCATACATTAAAGATCTCGACCTCCATCACAAAGTTCATAGGCGTCTCATGCCTTCTAGAAATTGACCCTTGTCTTTGACATTGATCGCATGACTTGACCAATTGGTTTTCATCTTGGTACATCGATGGCCAATAATAGCCACATTCAAGCACTTTTGCTGCAGTACGATTTCCACTGTGGTGGTCCCTAACGGGGGAGTCATGACATGCTTTGAGAATTTGAATTACCTCATATTCCGGAACACAACGCCGAATGTTGTTGTCGGCACAAATCCGGAATAGGAAGGGTTCCTCCCAATAGTATTGCCTACACTCCCGCAAGAACTTTTTCTTTTGCTAAGCTTCCAATCCGTCGTGGATAAGCGATTTCGGCATACCACAGAGTGAAGGTGCTAGACAATGCCAATATATGTTCATCTGGGAAGGCATCATTAATTTCAAGATTTTCGTTTGGTCTCCCTGCCACTTCAAGCCTACTTAAGTGAACCGCAACTTGATTCTCTGTTCCTTTCCGATCTTTGACTTCAAAGTCAAACTCTAATAACAAAAGAACCCACCTAATCAATCTTGGTTTAGCATCCTTCTTCACCATAAGGTAGCGGAGAGCAGCATGATCGGTGTAGACTATCACTTTTGAGCCCAACAAATAGGCCCGAAATGTTTCAAAAGTATAGACAATAGCAAGCAGTTATTGCTCCATCACAGTGTAATTCATTTGTGCCCCATTAAATGTCTTGCTTTCCTTGTAGATAGGGTGAAGAATCTTCTTATGCCATTGACCAAGTACCACTCCAATAGCTACACCACTGGCATCACACATGAGTTCAAATGGAAGAGACCAATCGGGTGTGACAATAATAGGTGTCGTGGTGAGCCTTGCTTTAAATTCCTCAACATCTTTGAGGCACTTATCATTGAAATCAAACTTTGCATCCTTTTCAAGGTGCTTGCACATGGTACTTGCAATTTTTGAGACGTCATTGATAAATCGCCTATAAAAACCGGCATGCCCCAAAATGCTCTGAAAGCCTTTTACCGAAGTGGGAGAAGGAAGTTTGGAAATGATCTCGATATTTGCTCGATCAACCTCTATTCCTTGCTTGGAAATTCTGTGGCCCAGAATAATACCCTCATCCACCATGAAGTGACATTTTCCCCAATTTAGCACAAGGTTGGTTTCCTCACATCTTTTGAGCACTTGACTAAGGTTGTCAAGGCAATGGTCAAAAGCATCACCGACTATAGAAAAATCATCCATACACACCTCTAAGAAATCCTCCAGCATGTCCGAGAAGATTGACATCAGGCACCGTTGAAAGGTATCCGGGGCATTGCATAGCCCAAATGGCATCTGGCTAAAGGCATAGGTCCCATACGGGCATGCGAATGTTGTGTTCTCTTGATCCTCTAAGGCGATATTGATTTGGTTGTAGCCAGAATAACCATCAAAGAAGCAATAAAATGACATTCTTGCTAGAAGATCAAGCATTTGATAAATAAAGGCATAGGGAAATCGTCTTTGCAAGTAGCACAATTGAGCTTCCGGTAGTACATGCAAACTCTCCATCCGGTCACCGTCCTCGTTGGGATGAGTTCATTTTTGTCATTTTGAATCACGGTCATGCCTCCCTTCTTTAGCACACATTGCACCGGACTCACCCAAGGACTATCGGCAATGGGGTAGACAACCACGACATCCAACCATTTTATGATTTCTTTCTTCACCACCTCTTGCATGGAAGGGTTCAACCTTCTTTTATGCTTCACGCTAGGTTTGCTCTCTTGCTCCAATTGTATTTTGTGCTCACAAATTCCGGCGAGAATCCCTCAGATTCAACTAGAGTCCACCCAATGTCCTGTCTGTGCTCCCTCAAGGTGTTCAATAAGTGTTCAACATGCACATCATTAAACAAAGAAGAAACAATTACAGGTAGAGTTTCATTAGAGCCAAAAATTGTATACCTTAAGTGCGGTTGAAGTGGCTTGAGATCAAGTTGTGGCGGCTCGATAATTGAAGGCTTAGCGGGAGGCGTGACTCTATTCTCTAATTCAAGAGAAATCTTATTTGGTGCATAAGTGTAAGACCCAAGCCCTTCCAATGCATTCACCAATTCCATGTATCCTTCCATGTCTTAACCATCAAAATTCACCAAAATAGCCGCCAATGCCTCACCAAGGCATTCTTTTTCCATCTTCACCTCGGCTGCATCCTCTACCTCATCAATAACATCAATGACTAAGATACTTTAGTATGGATGTGGCAATTTCATACCCTTACTCGCTGAAAGGTAAACTCTTCATCATTAACTCGGAATTTGATCTTATTTCATTTTGAATCCATGAGTGCTCTCCCGGTAGCAAGGAATAGTCTCCCCAAGATGATAGGGGTTTCTTTATTCACAACACAATTGAGGATATCAAAGTCGGCAGGGAGGATAAACTTCCCCACTTTCACAAAAACATCATCAACAATTCCCACCGGTCATTTTATTGAACGGTCGGCCATTAGCAACCTCATACTTGTAGGCCTACGCATACCTAATCCTGCTTGCTTGTAAATAGCAAGGGACATTAAATTGATGCTAGCCCCATTATCACAAAGGGCTCGTGCAAAATTGCGCAACCCAATGGTGCATGGAATGGTGAAGGCTCCCGGGTCCTATTTATTTTGGACTGTGGTTGTTTCAATGATGAAACTAACCCGGTGAGTCACATTCACCACTTCATTCTTGGTGGTTCTCTTTTTACCGATCAAATCCTTCAAGTACTTTGCAAAAACCGGCATCTCTTGAAATGCATCCACAAATGGAATGTTCACCGATAATTGCTTGAGAATGTCATAAAACTTCTCAAGTTTGCTATCATCAACCTTCCTAGAAATTCTTTGAGGGAAAGGAGGAGGAGGTCTAGGAATCGGTGCTAGAGGTTTTGGTGCCTCTATTACGTTTTCCATAACCTCTTCATGGTTCACTTATTGAATTGTCAACTTCTTTGGGAGTCTTTCAACTTCAACAACAATTGGCACCTCAACTTGCGCCTCGACTTCATGTCTAGAATCTTCCACTTCGACCACTTGTTCATTCTCTCCTTCAAGTATTTTCCCACTTCGAGTTGTGAAGGCCATACAATGAGAAGTCGGAACACTCCCACCACCTTTTGAGTTTGCAATTGTGTCACTTGGGAACGTGCCTTTCTGCTTCGGATTTTTCTCTCTTGAGAGGTCGCTCATGTGCATCTCAAATTTTTCAATAGATGCGGTGAGAGAACCCACAAGTTCGATCATATTCTTCATTGAAGTGTTAGATCTTTCTTGATTTTGCAGTACTCGTTCAAGCATGTTTTCCAACTTGGACTCACTTGAGGAACTTTCCTTCCAATGCGGAGAGTTAGAATATTGCCCCTTTGGTGGAACATAGGGGTTTGAAGTTTGATTTGAAAAATTATTGTTGTGGTTGCTACAATTTCCTTGATATGAACTACCTTGATCGTTTCACCACTGTTTGTTGCCTTGCTCCTACGGGTTAGACCTCCATTGGTTTTGTTGCCCTGAACCTTGGTAGGGTTGTCTTTGATATCCTTATTGAGAGTTATTGACATAATTTGCTTCTTCGTAATCCTCATTTGACATGGGTTGCACATCTTCCACGACATTTACCTTTTTTGTTTGGCTTTCAGTGAACATTTTATCGACACATTGATGTTGATGGCAAGCACGGCAATTACTTGATCTTTTTCTTGGTTCTCCTTAATCATGTTGGTCAAAGAAGGAGTACCATATGCAATTCCACCCGTGGTGTCTTCCGAGTGCCAAGCTTGGTTATGTTCTGCCATCTTGTCAAGGATTTTTGTGACCCTTGCAAATGTTTTATCCACAAATGATCCATCCGCTGCATTTTTTGCTATGGATTGGTTCATAGGATCCAAGCCGATGTAAAACTTCTCCAATGAAATATTGTCCGAAAAACCATGATTCGGCAACCTTATCAAGTATAAAATAAATCTATCCTATGCTTCATGTAGATGCTCTCCCGGTAATTGCTTGAAGAAGAAAAGTTTATCCCAGAGTTCGGACTTCTTGACTTGCAGAAAACATTTTGCTAAGAAAGCTCGGACAAGTTCAGGCCAAGTATGAATGGAATTATGAAGTAGATTTTGGATGCACTGTCTTTCCTCTCCAGCTAGAGAGTACTAGAACACCATCAACCTTAGGGCATCATCTGAGACATGATTATGCTTGTGCATCGCACACACACCAAAAATATTTCTAAGATGTTGTGCCGGATCATCATCTGTGGAATTTCGGAAAAACCCCTCTTCCTTGAGTATTAGTATTAGACTGTGTTCCACTTTGAAGGTGGTAGAATCAACTCTTGGAGGTACAATGGCATTTGTATCCTCAATATACTCATCTATATCCGCAAAAACATTCTCTTCTTTCGGCTCGTCGATGTTTACCTAATGACAACAAGCAAAGTAGGCAAAGTGTGATGGAATAGAAGAAGACGTAAACTAAAGAACACACTATTTAGTAATTTCAAAATTGTATTCCCCGGCTACGGCGCTAAATTGATACGCTCAAATTATACATAAATAAATGGTGTAAGGCGGTCGATGTTAAATATAATAACCCAACTAAGTTGGGGTCGAATCCCACAAGGAATATGTGTGAAAAGATTACTTGAGTTGTGTAAAAATTGACTTAAGTCGTAATCCTACTCCGTTAGTTTAAAAAGAGAGTGTTGTGATTGTTAATTATCAGGAAAACTATTTTGTTACGAGAATGTAATTAATTCAATTAAGGAAACCAAGGTTGTGTCCCCATCAATGGAATGTAATGCTATCAGTGTTAATATGATATATTTCTAATGGAATGTCCTTTATATGCAAATGGTTCCTAAATGACTACCCAATATTTCCCAATAATTAAGTAATATTTTCTCTTTATGATTTTCCCAAATATAAAAGAGTTACAGTTAAGATAAACCAATATTTCCCAAATAGAACCCACTTATTCCTAAGCTATTCTATTAAACAAGGTTTAAAGCCTTGAGTTTTTCCTATTCAATTCTACCAAACCCTAACCTACTTTTCAAATTAAAGATAGAGTAAAATGGCATTAGTCAATGTTTGCAACCATCAACAATAAATGAAGTGTGAAAAATGAATAGATATCAACCAACCATTATATATATTTATTCAATGGTAAACTCCCATTAACATTACACCTATTTAGGGTCCACAACCTTAGTATTTAAAACTAGCTACTCATACTACAATCCAAGAACAAAGTAATAAAAAAAGTTATAAAGATTACAAAGATGACAAGATTCTCTCTTCAAAACCTTCCAAATATTCAATGCTCTAAGTGTAGCCTCTTTTTCAGACAAGATGTCCCACAAAAATCCTAGTTATTCTATTTATAATGGGCTAAAAATCGGGGTCAAAAAGTGAAAAACTGCCCTGCAAGTCATGTATGCGATCGCAGAATGGGTAGCAGACAGTTTTCGCGGTCCGCATATCTTCACTTTCCTTCACAAAGTTGGTTGCCCAGATCTTCAGTGTTCCATCACATTTCTGTTATGCCGGCGCATATCTATGTCACGACCGCATATCATACCGCATAATCATCTTCTCAGAAAACTCTTTTTGCATCTGTGCGATCACTATGCGGTCCACACAGGAGTTATTTGGCCGCATAATGGATCACAAAATCCATTCTCACAATTGGATTGGACTGCTTCACTCTGCGGTTGGTCTGCGGCCCACACATCATTTATGCGGTCTCAAACCTGCCGCATTTCTGCTCTTCTACTGGTTTTTGTCATCTTTTCCATGTTATTGGGTCTTCAAGTCTTGTTGTCTGCAAAAGAAAAAACTACATAATAAATGACTTACAATGCTTTAAAAAACGAGCTAATGTCTATGTAATTAGTATTAAAAATGCTGAAATTCTACGACGCATCAAGGCTAAGCACTAGCTCTATTATTGCATAAGGCTAAGCACTGCCTTTCTTTGCATGAGGCTAAGCACTGTCTCCATCACATTGCATGAGGCTAAGCACTGCCTCCATTTTTGCATAAGGATAAATGTTGCCTTTCTTGCATGAGACTAAGTGTTCTCTCCATTACATAAGGCTAAGTATTGCCTCCATTATTGCATAAGGCTAAACGCTGCCTTCCTCTGCATAGGGCTAAACACTACCCTCATCACATACAAGGCTAAACGCTGCCTTGTCTCATTCTCGCATACGACTAAGCATCACTTGTTCCCTCTATCAAATGATTGATATCACTGCATCTTTGCATTTTATGGGCTGAAACATTGCCACATTGTACGAAGGCATCATAGTCTGAAGACATCATCCTCATAGCCCAAATACATCATGCCATGGCCTGAGGATCTCTCGAAAATGCATATGATTATTCATGGCATCATAGTCTAAAGGCACTATCGTCATGGCCCGAGGACACCATTTCATGGCCTGCGAATCACATATCATACACTTCATGGCCTAGGACGTCATAGTCTAAGGATATCATCCTCATTGTCCACATACAACTCCCGTGGTCCGAAGGGAGTCTGCATCACGTTTAAATTTCCGCAATAAACCTATATATTCACATGCATCGTGTTTTAAGTTTTGCAGGTAACTTGGTAGGTAATCGTTCTAGAAACGGGTGTAATTCTCGCTCCGGTTTCTGTTCACAATGTTCATTTCCTTTGATTATCTAAAATGTAACCAATGACCGGCAATAGATTACTCTTTGTTCCGTAAAAGCCCAATCATTTATCTCGAATGGCCATAACACTAAAATTCACATTCATAGCTCCACCAGAAATTATCCGTTACCGATGACACTATCCTATCCAAGAGATCCTTTTTCTAAGCACACGACCACTCTTATAACAATTCCATCAGTTTCGTTCGCCGTTGGATCCAGAACTACACACGGCCTAATTCCCGTAACACTAGGGATATATAGGCAACATAGGAACCAGGGCTCGACCCCCATTTTTTTAAAAACTGCATCATCCTCACTCATTTCGGACAAAATTGGTCAACAGTTTCTTTACCCAACAACTCTTTCATTATTTCGGGTAAAGAGGGTTAGCTGTTGATATCCAATTTTGCTCTAATATCTTATAAATTTCATATATACTTTCAAAATATCATTTTTGTATCATCACCAATTTACGAGAGGCATATAAGTATTTTCTATAATTTTCCATAATTGTTAAGGCTTTAAAACTGATTTTCTTGCATTTAAATTGTTCAAGTATTTATTAACTAACCTTTCAAATTATTTTGTGATGCCTTAATCATCTAAATTTATTATTTACAACCACATATATATTTTATAACATTTTGACTTCATTTGATATAATTACGTTTGTATTTTGAGCTATTTGTATAATTTTACAATAATATCCTTTATTATATACATAACTACATTATTTACATTGTTAATACTATAATAGAATTTTTATACATTTATAATGTTATGGTATTATTTTTGAATTATTTTACTGAATAAGTAATATTTTTATTATTTATGAATTACTTTTTATAAATTATTTTAAATAAATTTCGCATATTTAATTTATAGCCCAATACAAGGCTGATTTCGGACAAACAATACAGGCCCAAACACTTAGCCCCCTTCATGTAATCCCACAGTAGCCCAACAAAACGACCCATTTTAAAATCCGGTCACGACCCATCACCTTTAACCGGCCCCGTTTCCTATTTAATCTTGGCCGTTGACCTGAAGTGATCAACGACCCATAATAAACCTCCCCCTCTCCTTATATCTTTCACCCCCAAACTCTAGAGACACTTTTCAATTTCTACCGCCTCTAATCTCTCTACTCCTCTCTTCTCTTTACAAACCCTAGCCATCGTAGCCCTAAATCCTCTCCAAATACGGCCACTTCGAGGCTCTTGTGAACTCTGAAGCACTGGGTTTTGGAGTTTCCTTGTTCTCCAGTAATCGTAGCTCTTCTTGAGATTTTGAGTTCCTCATTCTTTGTTTACTTTGTTCGCAACTAGTTAGTACTTTATACTCTCGTAATTTTAGTTCCCTTTGATTGTGTTTATGTTATGTGCATTAGCATTACTGGGATTCCTTTGAGTTTAATGTTATACCACTTTGTACAAGCCTGCTTGTTTTAATGCCTTCCTGTAGTTTCAATTCTTTTATAGTCCTGATTTTCTCATAGTTAGTAAGTTGATTCATGACTTATTTGATGTTTATTGCATCTTGTTCGGATTTCTTGGAAACCATGTCATTGCTCAGAGTTGCTTTCTTCTTGTTGAATCCCTTATGCATAACCTGTTGTTTCTCTGTAAATCATCTGACGACACTGTCTAAATGCTTAGCCTAATGTACTCTTTCTTGACATTACTAATCCTTAATGCATGTCTACTGTAGATGTCCAACCTGATTGATTGGTCATCTTTATGTTTAAGTGTAATTGGTTACTTAAAGACTGTTTCTTATCATGAATCCATGACTTAGAATCTCCTAGAGAACTAATGTATGCCCAAAACTTATTGGAATGTGTCTTTACTGAGTCGTTCACGTACACCTGCAATTTCCCTGGAATAAACTTGTGACTATATGAGTTCTATATGCCAATACTTCTACAATGCCTGGGTAGACTTTTTTCTTTATTTTGGTGTTGTGTGCTCAATGATTGCTTAAGACTCCTAGGGTGAATTCCAATATATTTCTAGTCTATTTCTCCTTATGTCGACTAAAATAAGTCTCATCCCTCTTCATGTGATGCATGCTTGCCTTATTTACCTGAAAGTCAACTTCTTCTCAACTTCTATGAATGATTACCTGTTGCATTTAAAACTTTTGAGTGGTGATTGGTATTTGCCTGAAGATTTCCAATGTTAAGCTTCGCAAGTTAGTTGTTCTCATTAGGATCTCATGTTAAAGGTGCCAAAACTGTACGTCACCAGTTATTGTCTATGGTGCTACTAGGTTTTCATGCTCAAACCCCTGCCTAAAGCTCTCTAAAATAGTTTTGGATCAAGCTTTATTTTTAAACTTTGTTTGAAATAATCATGATGGTTTTAAATTCTGTTTCCGGAATGATAAGCATAAACTTGCCTCATATGTGGCTTGTATGTATCCCAATTTAAGCATGATCTTGCTTATATGCCCCGATTAGAATGGTTGCTAGTTATAGTTTTAAGAGTAGTTTTGTTACCTATATGGCTGAATTTAGCATCCCTTAGCTTAATCATTGGAATAGTTTGGGCCTGGTATGTTGGGCATGCCATTGGTATTGAGGGTTCGAAGTATACTATCTGCACCTGGAGTTCGGGCATGATGTCCTAAGCCTATTTGAAGGACCAGATGTATTACTAGTTATTCAATATTCATATTTGGGCCGGTAGTTATTTTAAATGATATGTAATAGCTGGTAAAACTGAATGATGGGGAAATTAGTAGAAAGGGGTAACGGGTATACCCTATTCTTGCATAAAAGGGTAGAGAACATGTCTATAAGGTCTATGTGCTTTATTTGCTATTTTGTTAGCGTGCTTCATTTCTACACACTCATAGGAATCATGCCTATAAGGATCACATGAACTTCACTTAACTTATCTATGTAATGACCCGACTAGTCATTTTGAGCCTTTGAACTTCGCTCGATAATTTGGGGGCACGAGTACTCCGTATGATGTATTACGACTTGTGTGAATCGTCAGTTTCAGTTTTCAAATTATTCAGAATTGATTGGAAAGGATGATTCTCAACTAGGAAGCTTTAAGTTGGAAGAGTTGACCAAGTTCCGATAGGTACGGATGGTGGTTTTGGACTTGTGTGTTTGCTCGGATTTGCATTTAAATGCTTCTAGAAGGTTTCGGCAAAAATTGGCAAAAAGTGTAAATTTGAAGGTTTGGAAAGTTCACAGGTTTGATCGAGAATTGACTTTGTTGATATTAGATTCGGATTGTGGTTCTGGGAATTGGAATAGCTTCGTTATGTCATTTTGGTCTTGTGTGCAAAATTTGGGTACATTCCGGGTTGATTTGCTATATTTCGGCACGAATTATGGAAGCGGAAAAGTTCAAAGTTTATTATGTTTGATTTGAGGTGTGATTCGTCGTATTGATATTGTTATGCATGATTTGAGGCCTCGAGTAGGTCTGTGTTATGTTATGGGACTTTTTGGTATTTTTGCCGGGGTTTCGAGTGGTTCGGCTGAGTTTCGGACGACATTCGGACAATTTCTAATTCTTATTTGGTTGCTGGTTTCTGTTGTTACCTGTTGCTCCTGGCGTTCATAGCGATCGCGAAAATTTGGCCGCTATTGCGAAAGGTGTTTTGGTCAGTGGAGCTATTTGTTCTTCACGTTCGCGATTCTGAGGTAGCGTTCATACTGGGTTGAAGATTGTAGTCTTCGCATTCGTGTCCTTGGTTATGCATTCACGTAGTGTTGAGCGAGGGTTGGTCAGTCTATATGGGTCCTTCATCGCGTTTGTAGTGAGTGGTTCGCGATCGTGGAAGTCTGGTAGCGTGCTTTATTGCGTTCGCGAGAGTTTTTCCGCGGAGACATAGTGTAAAGTGTTGCAATGTGAGTTTATGCTTCGTGAACGCGAGGCTTCTACCGCGTTCGCGTATGGTATCGCTAGGTAGTGCATATAAAGTACTCTATTTCGGGGGTTTCGTCCATTTATTCAATTTTGGAGCTATGTAGCTCGGATTGAGGCAATTCTTGAAACAATTTTCACCGTGGGGACTGGGGTAAGTGTGCTCTACTCATGTTTTGATTTTATATCATGAATCTATCTTTGTTTTTTTCCTTTGATTGAGGGTTCCAAAAGAGAAATGTGGGGGTTTTAGCCTAGAGTTTCATAATGCGAATTTGTTAGTTTTGAATATCGATTTGGAGTCAGATTTGAGTGAAACTAGTATGGTTGGACACATACTTGAATGGTTTGTTGGGTTCCCAGGTGCGGGCCGGAGTTGGACTTTTTGGCCAATTTTGTGCTTTTGATTAAAGATTCAACATTTATCGATGGGTTTGTTTCCTTTGGCATTATTTGATGTATTTGAGTTGCTTTTGGCTAGTTTTGAGCTGTTCGGAGGTCGGTACGCATGAGAAGGTATTTTTGGAGCATCGCTTGGCTTGCTCGGTATTGGCATTAGCTTGTTTGAGGCAAGTAATACTTCAAAACTTGGTGCTGAAGGTATCAAAACCCGAATTACGTGCTATGTGATTGGTGTTGAGGTGACACACATGCTAGGTGAAGGATGTGTGGGCATGCACCATGTGAATTGTGACTCCGTTATTCCTGTGAAACTATGTAGTTACCTGATCTTATCTATAACCATGAAATTTCTACGTACTTGAGCTATTGAGTTGTGACCCATGTTAGAAACCACGTCTAGGCAACATGCTTATCCTGTTGGGACCCACTGAGGTCATTTCTGCTGTTGAGTTATCTGCTGTCATTACATTATATACTCAGTCATATGTATATCATATCTCAGTCTCAGTTACCATTTATGGAAACACCATATCATCATTTTGGGCTAGTTTCATGGCATTGTGAGCCCGAGAGACTGGAGAGATTGATGACTGAGTGAGTACATGAGTTCATCTCTGAGAGTGTGAGTACATGAGTTCGTATCTGAGATACATTGCATTGATATGCACACATGACATACAAGCATAGAGATGTATTTTTCTCATGTTGTACAGTATCACGCCATATATGGCTTGTCACACATGTTGACATATGGGCATAGAAATGTATTCTACACTTGCTATCTAGAAAGAAAATGAAACACCTTATTTATTGTTGAAAGGATTTTTGGAAAACAAATTGAAGTTTTCAAACTTACTCATATTTTTGGCAACTTCGGTATACGACTTTGGTTTTAACTAATATACTAGAAAGGAAGAACTATTTTCAGAAATCATGATTTAGCTGAGCATTCTATCTCCGAGTTACTTCTTTTATTACTTGCTTTACTTTGTTATGGACTATTGTTGGCTATTGGTGTTGGACCCGACCTTTGTTCCAGCTCGTCAGTACTTTCAACCTAATGTTAGGTTTGTTAGGTATTGAGTACATAGGGTCGGTACTCATACTACACTTCTGCACCTTGCGTGCAAATGTTGGTTGCTGATGTTGTTGTGATCGATAGAAGCTGGAATTGTAGATGTACCTGCGTTCCAGTTGTAGCTGCGTCTTGTTTATGGTAGCCTTAGATTTATAAAAATTTGTTTATGTACATTTCGAATAGATGATGTATTTATTTCACACCAGCTGTGTTAATTCTAATCATAAAAGCTCATGATTTGTAGTACCAGTCCATGGGGAACGTATCTATTTCAGATGTTTTCTTTTATCTAATTGTCTTATTAATTTCATTGAAATTGGTTAGTTGTAAATTGGCTTACCTAGCGGGTTGGGTTAGGTGACATCACGACTAGTTGGATTTTGGATCTTGACAGATTGGTATTAGAACTTTGGTTCATAGGTTCTACAAGTCATGAGCAAGTGTCTAGTAGAGTCTTGCGGATCGGTATGATGACGTTCATACCTATCTTCAAGAGGATGCAGGACATTTAGGATATACTTCCCATCTTTTTTCCTTATCGTGCAATATCGATTTAACTTGAAGCATAACTCTTTCAATTCATTCTACGCATTGGTATGTGCATGTGAGCGCTCGGTATCAGCTATGCATCAACGACTTGTGAATCTATGGATGAGGTGCGAGATGTGATTTCTATGTGTTGATGATGGGCCAGTCTGGAAGACTTGAGGACGAGTTTTGACTGTAGCTAGTGCACGGAGGTTTTGGTTGTGTGAGCA
>AWOL01S0029435.1:8650-24519 GCA_000715115.1 Nicotiana otophora
GGTCCGACAGGAACAGTCTGGGCTGGAACCTCATCGTCAATCTCTATCTGAGGCTCCACTGCTGGGGCTGCTGCTCGGGCCCTAGGCTGAGCCCTACCCCTGCCTCGACCTCGACTTCTGCCCCGCGTAGGAGGTGTCACTGGAGGCTCTGGCTGCTGCTCAGCTGAGGAAGCGATACGTGTTCTCGCCATCTGTGAGAGAATAAGAGTAGAAGAGTTCAATCAGTATTGAGAAAGCAAAATCGCACGACAAAGAAGAATATAAGTGAAACTTGTTCCTAAACTTCATAGCCTCTGGAAGATAAGCATAGACATCTCCGTACCGATCCTCTAGACTCTACTAAGCTTGCTCGTGAATCGTGAGACCTATGTAACCTAGTGCTCTGATACCACCTTGTCACGACCCGAAATTTCCCACTGACGGGACCGTGATGGCGCCTAACATTTCACTTGCCAGGCAAGCCAACGTTATAAAATCATTAAATCAATTCCTTATTTCTATTTAATAAATAACAATAATTAACTAAATTGAAATATAATAAGTGCGGAATATCATAAAACTGTATTAATTACTACCATCCGGATCTGGAGTCACAATTCACGAGCATTCTAGAATTTACTACAAGTAAAAGTCTGAAAAAAAAACAACTGTCTGAATGAAAGGAAACAGTATGACATAAAAAGATAGACGGGGATTTCAAGGTCTGTGAACGCCGACAGATCTACCTTGAGTCTACGGACAGCGGACCAATAGCAAATCTTGATCAACCTGAGCCGGTATCAAAATCTGCACAGAAAGTGCAGAGTGCAGCATCAGTACAACCGACCCCATATACCGGTAAGTGTCGAGCCTAGCCTAACCTCGACGAAGTAGTGACGAGGCTAAGGCAAGGCACCTACAATCAACCTGTACAATTTAACAGTGTATACGCAAATAACAGGAATGAAGAACTAAACAGGAAAAGTCGGGAGAGGAGACATACTGAGGAGAATACAAGATAAAGAACTACAACAGAATGATCACCGGAGCAGTCAATATACCATGAATCAACAGGAATAATGAATACAGTAAAGAAAAATGCACGGCATCACCCTTCGTGCTTTTACTCTCAATCTCACCATAAAATTAATAGAAACGACATGCCATCACCCTTCGTGCTTTTACTCTCATATCATGGCACGACATCACCCTTCGTGCATTAACACTCACAATATGGCACGGCATCACCCTCCGTGCATTAATACTTATAATATGGCACAGCATCATCCTTCGTGCATTAACACTCATAATATGGCACGGCATCACCCTTCGTGCATTAACAATCTCCCTTACCATAATGCAATGCATAAGTAACTACAGGGAGATAGAATAACAAGTACAAACCTTACTTCAACATTTGGTTCCATAATATCAATCTCAACTTGAAATAAAAACTCAATTATCACCAGAAAAATCCGTAAACATGATAAGAACGATAATTTGAACAACACTATTATAACACGTAGCAATTTGGCATAGGAATGAGACAATATCAGAATAACAGAGAAACATGGAAAAACAGGTAAATTGGCAGCGCATAGGTACTCGTCACCTCACATATACGTCGCTCACATGAATTTCACTTAGCAAGTAATCTAAGGTTCCTAATACATTCAAGTCAGGGTTAGACACAACACTTACCTCACTCCGAAGGCCACTTAATTCTCAATCACAACTTTTCTTTTGGAATTCACCTTCAAACCACTCGTATCTATTCAAAAATGACTCAATAATATCAAATATTTCTAAAGGAAATCAATTATATTATATAAATTAAATTTCCTAATTTTTCCTCCAAAAAGTTGAAAAATTGACCCCGGGTCCGCTTGGTCAAAATCCGAGGTTCTGACCAAAATCTTTTTACCTATTTACCCCTGGGCCCGAATATATAATTAATTGTGGAATCCGACCTCAAATTGAGGTCTAAATCCCCAAAATTAGAAATTCCTAAGTTCTACCCAGGAATCCCTAATTCCATCATGAAAATCTTAGATTCTAGGTTGAAATCTTGTAAAAAGGTGTAAAAGATTGAAAGAAATAAGTTAAGAATCATTTACCTATGATTTGGGGAAGAAATAGTCTTTGGAAACTCGCCTCTTGTGTTTTAGGTCTTGAAAATTTGGGAAATGAATGAAAATTCCCGTCCAAAATTTATTTTGTCCAGCTGCAGACGTCGCATTTGCGACCTGAGCTTCGCAAATGCGAAGCTCGTAATTGCGAAGGGGATATCGCAATTGCGAAGCCTTTTTAATCCTGCTGCCCTTCGCAAATGCGAGGAAAGTATCGCAATTGCTATCACTGACCTCGCAAATACGGACAAAAGATCGTATTTGCGATCCATACCCCTCCTAGACCCCCTTCGCAAATGCGAAGAAAAGTTCGCAATTGCGAACACAAGCTGGCCCAGCTTCTCTTCGCATTTGGGATGAGAAGATCGCAAATGTGACCTCAACAGTGATCGCAAATGCCAACCCTGACCTCGCATTTGCGAGGTCTGAGGCCTGCAACACAGCTGAAGCACACCAGCTATTTTTTCTAAGTCCAAATCACTCTGTAGCCTATCCAAAACTCACCCGAGCCCTCGGGGCTCCAAATCAAACATGCACGCAAGTATAAAAACCTCATACGAACTTGCTCGCGCGATCAAATCGCCAAAATAACACCTAGAACTACGAATTTAGTACCAAATCAAATAAAATTCTCAAGAACACTTTAAAATTTCTATTTTCTCAACTGGACGTCTGAATCACGTCAAATCAACTCTGTTTCTCACCAAATTTCACAGACAAGTCTTAAATATCATAATGAACCTGTACCGGGCTCCGGAACCAAAATACGGACCCGATACTAACAATGCCAAATATCAATCAATTCTTAAAAATAAATAATTTCCAAACTTTTAATTTTCATCAAAAATTCATAACTCAAGCTATGGACCTTCGAATTTAATTCCGGGCATACGCCCAGGTCCCATAATTCGATACGGACCTACCGGGATCGTCAAAGTATGGATTCGGGCCCGTTTACCAATTTACCGAAGTCAACTAAAATCAACTTTTAAGGCAAAAATTCTTATTTTCATTAGTTTCCAACATAAAAGTTTTTTGAAAACCTGCCCGGACTGTGCACGCAAATCGAGAAGGGTAAAAATGAGATTTTTAAGGTTTAAGAGCGCAGATTCAAGTTCTAAAACATAAGATGACCTTTTTGGGTCATCACAATAGTTTTCGGGCATATATAATGTTGGAACAAAATAATTGAGTTTTCAAGCATATATAATGTATCTTATACATATACCGTTATCTTAAATAAATTTTTTTTTTATTATATGCATGGATTATATCCTTTAAAAGAATTTATTCTCTTTCATTCTCAATTGTTTAAATAACTGTTTGAGTTTTTATTGTTATTATGAAAACCGTTGATACGAACAAATTGTTCTAATTATATTTTTTTATTGTAATCAATTATTTTATTCATCAATTTCAGGTGCTTAAACTCTTACTTTATAACTCAAACATAATTTTTATAAAATATTTATGTGACTTAAAAAAATTCCTCATTGAAACAAAGGTACGCGCACAACACCCGGATGTTATGATTAGTTAGATAATAGTATAATAGAGGGGTGAAGGAATTGATTAGTTTCAGTAGCATTTAATAGATTGAGCCAAATTTGCTGTAAAATCAGCATCCCAATTATAAATTCACCCGGTTCAAACATGACACATTAATCTCAAAAAGTAACAAATATTCAATTATTATTTTATTACAAATACAAAGAGAACTTCATTCTCCTTCATAGCAGGGAGTTCAAAGTTCAAATTGCAGGTTAGTCATCCTTTTTGTTCCTCTATGTAGAAAACTTTATTCTTTTCGACTCAAGTTACTTGTGCTTCTAAGTAGCATATAATAGATTGTTTTGACTAGTTTTTTATGGGGATGTAGCACATCTATATGTATATCTTTTACATATTTATTATTTTTTTCAAATTTTATGTAATTTTACCTGTTTATAAATATTTACTGTAATTATATTATTTTATAAAATATTAAAAATTAAATATCTATGTAGCTTACGCCCCGTACCTCGAAACTTACGCCTCGCTGATGCATATATAAAACGACTCGCTTTAAACCCAACACTTCTAAAACATTCGTCTCAAACTACAAACCGTAGGAGGTCTTAAATCATATGATTTCCTTAAATGATTCCCGGACATGTTTGCGGGAAGTTCACGAGGAGGACATGCCCTATTTTGCAACAACAATAATATGTTAAAATAATCTCTATACATATAAAGTTGGGACTTGGCAAGGTATGTGGCATGCTTCTTTGACTTGGAATATCTTTTTTCTCCATTTTTCAAATTTCCTTCTATTTTTAAAAGACTTTATCTAATAAACCAACCGTTTACTTTAAAATTTAAGGAACCCAGACGTTTTCTAATCTAACGTATATATATAATTTAATATATACGAATAGTGTTGAGTCCCACACCACGGGATAAGTAGTCTCTTTATATGGACTCGACAATCCCCATTCCTTGAGCTAGCTTTTTGGGTTAAGTTAGGCTCAATGTCCATTTAACATGGTATAAGAGCAAGACCCATCCTGATTTTCCGATGTTGAACCCCCATAATTGTCCACGCTCCAGAAGGCGTGAGAGGGAGTGTTGAGTCCCACATTGACATTGAAGGGGATGGGTGGTCTCTTTATATGGACCTTGGCAATCCTCACATCTTGAGCTAGTTTTTGTGATGGAGTTAGGCTTAATGTCTATTTAACAAATAGTCATCAGTTTTCTTCCGTCAAGCGCCATATCACTCGCAACCTTCAACAAAATAGAAAAGTATTTCTCACTGGAATTTACCACATGCAGGGTATGGATTCTTTCTTACTCCATAAATACAGGAATTTAGGTGGTTTGAGTTTACTTCGTATTATTTGCTTATTTGCACTTCATATTATTTATTTATTTATTTATTCACATCTTTAGAAATTCCGATCCATCTGAAAGCGGTATCAAATTTGAATAAAGCTAATGCAGATTGCAGAGAAACAAGGGAACACATATGCTGATGATTCAAATGAATTAAATTTTGACAAGAGTTCCTCGTAGCTTTGGAATATGGAACGCCTACAAAGATGCTGTTGTAGGGTTTTGGCATTTGAGTTAAAAAGTTGATAACGTTTTAGTTTGAATCTATTTTTAAGTTTTTCGTTTCATTTTCTTCAATTCTCCGGTGGGAATTTTATATGAAAATTTAAAGAGATTGTATTTTGTAAGGATAAATTTCTGAGATGATGGAGAATTTTTAAAATATTTAGCGTGATTTTTGGACGAAAAGGGATTGTGCAGATTTACGGGGTGATTTTGAATTTTATTAGAAAATCGGCACATAAGAATGGAAAAGAAAAATAAAGAATAAAGTAAAAAAGGAAGGAAGAAGAAAAAATAAAAGAGAGAGAAAGAATAGAAGATAGTGGGAGAGCCTCCCTATTGTTGTCCTAAACCAGATATCATCTCAGCCTTTGCTTGTGTGAGAATTGTCATATTTTGCGCCTGGAGTGGGTAACAATTATTTATATACATCAAATGGTAATATTGTGACTTATGGAATAAGATTAATAATTTTGTGAATTGTTATTTCTGCCATTTCTGAAAAACTAAGCAAGGCATATAACTTGGCAAAGCTGAAGGTGTTGTTAACATCTCTGTATAACCTTATTAAAATATTTGTAAGCTATTCTTATTCATAACAAAAACTTATTCATAAGCTATTCTTTTGCCAACAAATCCTTGATTGTTATTAATTGATTTGCTAACTGCTAATAAATCATTAATTTAATCCCAAAAGCTAAGACCTTAAAATTAAGAGATGTAATTGGGATCAAGGCTTGCTTTAAATTAAACTTTTTTTAAATATCATATAGATACATGAATTGAGACCTTTTTTTAGGGGGAAAAGAAGAAGGATGAAACTGGCGAAAAGCGTCATTTTCCTTTGGGAAGCTAAACACGAGAAATACAAAAGAGAAAACTCAATATACTGACTTTAATTTTTAAATTACTTTTAAATTAGACAAAGACGAGAAAATATGTCTCTTTTATTGCCTTTGCGCAGTATTGAACATCTAATAAAGTAATTTATGCATAATTCATGCAAAAGAAAGAAGTAAACGAATTTCTCCTTTTTTGTGAAACCAAACACGATATACAAGATATAAAAGAACTGAACGTTAAAAATTAGATATTCATAACTTATTTTTTGAATTTTTAAAATTATTAATTATTAAAAAGATCAATATAATGAGGTTTTTTATAATCACTAGTACTTAATAAGAGAAGGATTAATTGGCCATTTAGTAAAATTAGTAATTAACGGCCAATCATCATTTGTAAGGTAATTATAAATAAATTTCTATCATAAGCATTAATTGGCCATTTAGTAAAATTAATAATTAACTAACTTGCTATCACGCGTTAACTTACATTAATAGTATAAACAATCCTTACGTTAATACAACTTTCAGTTTGCTTGCACATGCAATTAAATTGTCGCAAATAAGCTTCTCTAAGTTTATTTACCAGATTTACCTGTTTTGCTATATACGTTGTCTTGCCTTGCTAGTTTGCATTACTGTGAGTCCTCATTATTTGCTTTTTGTATCCACCTATCTTTAGTTGGTAAATAAGACTTTTTCATCCAGTACATGGGTTTTCTTTCGTTCTTTTATAAGAAATCAAATCAATTAGTTGGATTCCTTGTACTTAACATAACACTCGATTGAACAAACTAACTTGTAATAATATTGTCAAATTTGTCAATCATAAAACAAACACCTTAGAACATTTCTTCCAGAGAGCATAGATTTAGGCTAATGCACATATTATTTTGTTGACTTTTCCGCTATACTTTGCACTCACTTTATTTCTACACTGGTCATGCCATTATGAAGTTGGTAAGCAGGTGTTTACAACAACACCAACCCACCCAATATAATCCCACAAATGGGGTCTGGAAAAGGTACAGTGTACGCAGACCTTACCCCTACCCCTAGAGGGGTAGAGAGGTTGTTTCCGAAAGACCCTCGGCTCGAAGAAGAAAAATAAACAATAGACAATAGGTCAGTGACAACAATAGAAGATAAAAAATATTAACAACATCGTAAGAAATAGAAAAATAGATGTAAAAGTAATAACTATAAACTACAATACTACCATAAAAAATAGTGAGGAAACTACATAAACCACTAACAACCCACGGCGAAACAACAACAGGCCAGCCCCGCCCCCGGAACAATCCTAACCTACAACCTTAATGCTCGACCTCTACCCCTTTCTATCCAAAGGCATATCTTCGGAGATCTGAAGTCGCGACATATCTTGTCTAAACACCCGCGCCATGTCCTCGGAGCCATGTCCTTGGCAAGCAGGTGTTTGATGTCGGAAAATATTAATCTACACCTGAAATTTACTCCAAATAAATGTAAAACATGACATGTATCTTCACCTACGCTATTATTAGTAAGCAAAAAGTTAATTTACTACTACTTATCTAATACAGTATATTAATAAGATTTAGTGTTATAGTGTATATATCATGTGCAAGTAATTTTTTACAATTTTGATGTTTTATATTTCAATACCACACAAGAGAGGTGATTTGTGTGGTGTCTAATTTTTCGCTTGCACTGATTATAGAAGGACTTGGTTCATTTATGTGTTCCTTATACTACTGTTGCGGAATAATAAATGCAGAAAGTAAAGAATACAAGTATTTTTACGTGTAAAACACCTGGCTCAAAAGGTGAAAAAATAACGACCTACTACCCAGTAGGATTTTACCAATACTTCACTAAATTACTGAGCCAAAAACAATATTTACAAAACTCTTGTAAACTTAAGGATTACCTCTAACCCTTTGTGGCAACCAGCCTCAAGCTGTTGCGACAACTTCAAGTTAACTCTAACTTGAATACTACACTCAGAGTACCTAGTACAAATGCTTCTAGATAAAGCTGAAAGGTACAACTCAAAAGTCTTACTATAATGAAACTAGAATAAAAGACAGACACATAGAACTAGTTCTTCTATCTGGTTCATGTTAGGGGTGTTCAAAACCGAACCAAAACCGAAAACCGAACCGAAACCGAAGCTTAATGGCTTATTGGTATCGGGTTAACGGTTTAACGGACGGGGAACGGATTGAAATTTTTTTATTAACGGCTTATCGGTTTGGGGGCGGATTATTTAATTTTCTTAACGGATAATCCGTTAACCCATTAAGAATATATATATATAAATTATTTTTATCCATATATATATTAAATATCAAAAATCCTTCCACTTCTTCCAGTACTCTATATCTAAGTTCTAACGCCTAATTCCTAAATAATAAGAACCCTAACACCTAAACTTTAACCAACAACCACCAGTAGAATTATGGTTCTCTTGATTCGACCATAATTTAACCAGCTTCAGTAAAAATTCAACCAGCAACCACCCGCAGTACTCTATCTCGTCGACTTCCAGGCTTCCAGCACTCTATCTTAGTGCCCTAGTATAAAGAGCAAGCTCATATTTTTGCTTTTTAAAATTGTAAATATGGCTCTAGCACAACCTTTGTGTTGATTATTAATATATTATTACCTTTCTAAGAGAAATGAACAAGAAACATAGGGAAGGACCACACGTTTATTGTAATTTTGCTTCGTTTGTGCTATGAATAAATTAATAAAAGCTTAGATACCATTATATTTAATGAGCTAAACTATTAAAATTATTCCTTTGCATCTAAACCTAGGCAATCACATAGTTATCTCAATGAAATTTGATATCCTTGTATGATCCATGTTATAGCTAGCAAGAGTTACAGTGGCATATCCATTAGAACTACTTTTTCCATAATTATATCATATCATAGTTGCAGATGACTAATCTGTTAAACAACTCATACATGGCTTGTATAAATATCTGTTAAGCAACTTGTTATTCTCATTCCTTTTCTTTTCTTGTTACAGTGACTCATACATGGCTGAAAATATACAAAGTGATAAGGTGATGATGGGTGAAAGTGGGGCTTCTAATTCAAATGCAATAAGTCGAGCTCAAATAACGGAGTCAAATATAACAAAAAAAGGAAAAAAGGTCTGTTGTTTGGGATCATTTTACAGAAATTATTACTTCTGAAGAGAATACAAAAGCAAAATGTGACTATTGTTTTATTGAGCATTATTTTAAGACCAAAGACGGTACATCGACACTTCTTACTCATATGAATAAGTGTCCTAAATGCCCTGCTATTGTTAATAAAAACAATCAAATTTAGGCTTTCAATCTATTCCGGAGGGTAGTCAGGGTGACGTAGCTGTTGTTACTTGGAAATTTGATCAAGAAGAATGTAGGAAGGCGTTATGTCGTATGGTAATAGTTGATGAGATTCCTTTTAACTTTGTTGAGAAAGAAGGTTTTAGAGACTTTATGAAAATGGCGCAACCTTATTTTCTGATCCCTCCCCGTAGTACTGTAACTAGGGATTGTTTTGATCTTTTTAAAAAGTTGAAGAGGTCTTTTATAGAAATAAAATAAAGAGTATGTATTACCACCGATACCTGGACTTATATACAAAGAATCAATTACATATGTATCACTGCCCATTGGATTGATAGTGAATGGAATATGCATAAAAGAATAATTAATGTTTGTCCTATTGTTAATCATAAAGGCGAAGATATGGCAAATGGTATTGGTAGGTGCTTACGTGAGTAAGGGATAAATAAGATATTCATTGTCACAGTTGATAATGCAAGCTCAAATGATATGACAGTAAAAGAATTGTCTAAGCAATTAACAAAAATGGGAACTAATTTGATGAATGGTACTCACCTTCACTTGAGATGTATGGCTCACATCATGAATCTTGTAGTCCAGTATGGTTAAAAAGAATCTTCAGTATCTATTGAACATGTTAGGCATGCAGTGAGATATTTTAGGTAGTCTCCTGCGAGATTGAAGAGATTTCAAGAATGTTTTGATGATGAACAACTCAATTATAAAAAAACTTTATGCTTATATGTTCTAACTAGGTGGAATTCCACCTACTTGATGTTGCGCAGGGGTGTTGAATTTCAAAGTGCATTTTCACATTATGCTTCTAGTGAAATTGGCTTGAGAATTATCTTGAGCATTCTTATATTGATGTTGGAATTCCTGCAGGTGAACTTTTGAGTAGTGATTGGGAGAATGTAAAACGAATTACAAAGTTTCTTGAAATCTTCTATCTTCTTACTTTTAAGATATCTGGATCATGTTATGTTACATCGAATATTCATTTTCTTGAAATTTGCACAATTGCTGTTTATTTGAAGTAATTAATAGCAAATGAAGATACAGTTTTAAGTGAAATGGCAAAGAATATGAAAGAAAAATTTGATAAGTATTGGGGTGATCCAGGGAAAATAAACAAGATAATTTTTATCTCATGTATTTTGGATCCATGTTACAAGCTCGAATCAGTTTGCTATGCACTTGTAAAGATATTTGGTGTAGATCCGGGGGCAACTATACAAGCAGAAGTGACGAAGTACATGATTTCATTATTTAGTGAGTATGTAAAGTTCAGCTTAAAAGGTGTCGTGCTTGCTTCATCTTCAGATTGTTCTTCATTGGACACTTCGACTCCCAGGATTTCTGGCAGTCAAGCAAGCACCCAAAATATAAGACTTTTAGAATCGCTCATGCAAGATATAAAAAAATATAAAAATAGGAGTGGAGGTGTTGATACTAGAACAGAGTTAGATAAATATTTAGGTGAAGAAACTGAGGATGACACTAAGGAATTTGATATTCTTCTTTGGTGGAAATTGAACTCAGCTAGATTTTCTATTCTTGCGGAGATGGCTCGTGATGTATTAGCTATTCCGATTTCAAGTGTGGCATCCGAATGTGCGTTTAGTACGGGAGGACATCTTCTTGATTCATTTAGGAGTTCATTAACTCCTAAATTGGTGCAAGCTCTAGTGTGTCTTCAAAATTGGCTTCGAAATAAAAAATTAAAACAACCTGTTAGTGTTGAGGAAGATCTTGATAAAATCGAACAGCTTGAACAAGGTAATAATATTGTTACTATATTTTTTGTATATAAGTGTTGTTGATATGCTTATATTTATCGCACGACTCATTATTTTAATTTTTTTTCTTCAGATTTAGCCAGCAATGGAAAAGACCCTTCCGTAATTGACGTGTAGTGTTAGTAAATCTGGTAAGAATTCGAATTTAACTCATCAAGGCTTCAAGTATTTGTTGTATATAAATGTGTATTTACTCTCTACGTACTATGCATCAGAGGATCCCAGGCTTGGCTTAGCTTAGCTTATTCTCCCACCCTACAACAAGATTATTTAAGCTATTGTCTATGGTTCACCTCTGCTTTTGTTTTTTTAAACTAATGCCTGATGTATATGTTTAATAGAAGAACAGCAGTGTTGTACCACAACTTTTATCCCACAATATTGACGATAGTACTGTCTTGAATTATGTTATAGGGAAAAAGCGCATCTGCATTTCCTGTAAATTGTTTACTACTTATAATTCATCCCTATTTCTATACATAATTGCCTTTTGCTCGGTGTTGTTTGTATGGTTAATGATATAGCGTGAAATGCATGGTTGAGAGTTTAAGTTAGAAAGTATGGGCATAACTGGAACCTTCTTTTGTTTGGTTTTGGTCTGTGGCTTGTGCTTCGACTTCTGTTCAGATGCTAACGTATGTTGATGATATTGTGAAAAGGGGGTACTTTTACGTTCACCTTGCTCTATTCTGAAATGGTTTGTGTGGTCTTCAACTCTTCTTATTGCCTCAAGACCGTAGTATTTATCAGTCTCTACTTCGTTGCCTAATGCCGAAATTTGGTGTATGCATATTTTTTACAGGGATCTGCTCACTTATGGATTAAGCTTTTGTTTGAACTTTGAAGTTGCAGAAATTCAAGCACTGTTAGGCGTTAGCTGCAGGCCAAACATTTATGTATAGTCTGCTCACTTATGGATTATTCATTTTGAAATATGTATTCTGGACTCACTTTGAATATAGATTGAAATTTCCTATTCTGAATTTGTATGCTAGGCGTTAACAAACATATGTATGTCTGGACTCATATAATGTAGTCTGCTTTGGGATTTAATGGTAGGAGTTAACAAACATGTATGTCTGGACTCATATGTAGTCTACTTTAGGATGTAATGTAGCCTATAATGTATTCTGTTTTTTTCACTCTACAACACATGATACACTACATCATTCTTATGTAGGCGTTAACAGACATGTATGTCTGGACTCAATGTGTAATTTTCTATTCTGAATTTGTATGCTAGGCGGTCAGCAAAAAATTAATGCACGCAATATAGATTGAATTAGGCCGATAAACCGCCTGATAACTGCCCGATAAGAGCTAAACCGATATCAATTCTCCCGATATCTTATCGGGTGACTAGCGGATTAATACATTTAAAAGCCGATAACCGTTAAGCCAAACCGTTAAGAGTAATTAACTACCCAATCCGCCCGATAAGAAGCCTTAGTTCATGTAGCTTCAAGCTCGCACACTTGAATCATACTGGAACTGCTTGCAAAATATCTTGCTATTTTGCTCTCAACTCTTGCTTAACTTTTGCGTTTGTGCGTTACTTGTAGAAGAGAACAAAGTACTCCCTCCGTTTCAATTTACGTGAACCTATTTCCTTTTTAGTTTGTGCCAAAAAGAATAATCCCTTTCCCTATTTGGAAACAATTTACCTTTATGCAATGATTTATAGCCACACAAAATATATGTACTTCATTTTACACCACAAGTTCAAAAGTCTTCTCTCTTTTTTTAAATTCTGTGCCCAGTCAAATAGGTTCACATAAATTGAAACGGTGGGAGTAATATTTATTGAGTTAGTAGAATATGATTAACTAGAGTTCTAATGCTAAGGAAGAGTTCAATTTATCTTCTAACTTCTAACTTCTAACTCCTCCCTTATCTGGGATAGAGTTCTCTTTAAGTAAGGAGTCATTCTCCTTATCAAATATGCAATATTTTTGTTGAGGAGACATTCAGTATAACCATTTATGTTGATCTCCTTCACGCGCATGCCTTGTGATGGACCTGGTTCATGCGTGTGTTTCTTTGTCAATCATAAACAAAAACTAAAACAAAAAAAAAAAATTACTCAAGCCAACAAATCCAACAAATTGATATCTTAAATGCAATCACGGTGTCTCCTGCAGTGACCGAGCTCGGGGTTCGTCCAAACTCTCTTTCGTTCGGAAATTGAGTTTATAAGGTTAAATAAATATATATATAAGGTATTGAATCACCTTGACTTCTCCACATATTTAATATTTTTTTTAATTTTTTGAACCTTCTTTAGGAAAATTCTAGTTTCGACTGGTCTCCTCCTGTTGTTGTCACAGAAACATGAAGGTAGCCACCAAAAGAGAAGGCTAGTTTTGCAAAAAGGGGAAGAGAAGAGAGCAAGCATTTTTCTTCTTCTTGAGTTCTATCTCTTTGAATAGTGGTGTGATGACCCAAAATGTCATCTTTAAATTTAATAAGTAATTATATATTCTAAGACCTCGAAAAGTACCATTTGTCATTCTTCGACTTACGTGCGCAGTCCGTACAATTTTTCGGAAAGTTTTTATGTGAAAAATGGATTTAAAATGTGAATTAGAGCTTTAAAACTCAAGTAAGTTGACTTTGGTTAATAATTTGAGCAAACGGATCCGGATCAGTATTTTAACAATTTCAGTATGTCCGTATCATGATTTGGGACTTGGGCGTATCCCCGAAATCGAATTCCGAGGTCCCTAGCCCGAGATATGGAATTTTGATGAAAAATTAAAAGTTTGAAAGCTTAATGATTTTTAAGAAATTACTGATGTTGGATTTATTGACCTCGGATCCGTATTTTGGTTTCGGAGTCTGGTATAGGTCCACTATAATATTTATGACTTATCTGCTAAATTTTATGAGAATCGGAGTAGATTTGACGTGATTTGGACGCCCGATTGTAAAAATATAAGTTTTAAAGTTTTTTTGAAAATTTCCTTTGATTGGGTGTCCGATTCGTAGTTCTAAGTGTTATTTTGACAATTTTATCGTGCGAGCAAGTTCGTATGATATTTTAGAACTTGTCTGCATGTTTGGTTTGGAGCCCCGAGGGCTCGGGTGAGTTTCGGATAGGCTACGGGATGATTTAGGACTTAAGAAATCTGGTTTTCTGCATACTTCAGGCTTCTGGTGTGTTCTTGTTCGCGTTCGCGAAGGTACTCTCGCGAACGCGAAGAGAAAATTGGGGCTGGCACGTTTTGTGCTTCCCATTCGCGACATAGCGACCGCGTTCGCGAAGGCTTGAGGTTCAAAGCTTCGCCTTCGCGATAGAAGCCTCGCGTTCGTGAAGGGAAAGAGACTGGCCAGGAAATATTAGTCTTCGCGTTCGCGAAAGGCATCTCACGTACGCGAAGGCCAAGCCAAGCATGCACTGCGTTCGCGAGGTAGCCCTCGTGTTTGCGAAGAGTAAAATTTTACAGCGCATAATTGTGCTTCGCGAACGCGAGGCACTGACCGCGTTCGCGAAGGGTAAAAATCTCAGAAACAGAACTTAAGTTCTAGAAATGGGGTTTCGACCCATTTTCAACTCTTTCCCATTTTTTAGCTCGAGCAAGGCGATTTTGGGCGATTTTCACGGGAAAATATTGGGGTAAGTGTTCCTTATCCTATATTGATTATATTTCACGATTTCACACTCATTCTTATCATGAATCTGTGAAAATTTGGAAGAAAAATCAGATTTTTATAAAATCATCCAAAAATGAAAAATTAAGATTTGAAGGTCCATTTTATATCGGAATTGGACAAATTTTGTATGGTTGAACTTGTATCGGAATGGGTGTTCGAATTTCGTGAGTTTTTCTAGGATTTGAGACGTGGGTCCCAGTGGCGAATATTTTAATAAATTTCAGATTTTTATTCGGAAAATTTATAAATTCATAAGGAATAAATTCCTATGATTAGTATTGAATATATTGAATTGTTTGTGAATAGACTCGAAGCTTTCGGAGATAAATTTAAAAGGAAAAGTTGTGGTTGAATAATTGATTTGGAATTTGCAAAGCGAGTTAAGTGTCGGGGTTAACTTTGACTTGAGGGAATAGAACCATTAAATTATTTGTTATGTGAAATGCATGTGAACGACGTATAGGCGAGGTGACGAGTGTCTATACGTCGTCAAATTGATTGTTTGCCTACTTACTTGAAAAATCATAAATTATTTTAAATCATGAATTAATTATTATAATAATTATTTCTCTCCTATTCTTTGTCAAACATTAATACTTGAATTCTTGCATTAATTGTTTCATGCTATTTGAATTATATGTCTTAATTGTTATTTGACATTTAGCATATTAAAAATTAAACTGCCTATTTTCTCCCTGATTTCCATAAAAATTTGCTATTTGTCATTGTTTGTTTCATATTAAATCATAATTACTGTATGCTTGTTGTCTTATAGCTTTATATTAATTGTTGCAATTATGGAGAAATATTTTCTATAAGAATTGGTAAATGAATATGTTGGAGGAGCGGGTTACACGCCGCAACAGAATTGATTGAAATGGATATATATTGGAGGATCGGGTTGTACGCCGCAACAGACTTATTAAAAAGTCCATATTGGAGGATCGGGTTGCACGCCGCAATAAACTTATTAAAAAAAAGTCAATATTGGGGGATCGGATTGCACGCCGCAACTGACTTATTTAAAAGTCTATATATA
>AWOL01S0029439.1:0-24662 GCA_000715115.1 Nicotiana otophora
CTTTCAAAGATCCAAGCTGCTCAACTAAAGAATCCGTTGCTGAAAACGAAGCTACTGAAGTTCTTTAGTTGTTTAGGGTTAAGTCGTTGTTCTTTAATTGTAACATGTTCTGCTTATTGAGAAGTATAATTGTAGGTGAACAATTCTTAAGATTTTGTTTCCTTTTCTAAGCTAGAGTAAGTTTAGAAATGGGGAAGCTACAATATATTGCGTTGATTGCAGGGGTTAAAAGTACGAGTTAGTCCCTTTGTTTATCCTATGATGTGGTAGAGGAATCGGACTCTATGATCGTCGTAAATATGCTCAATCAGACATGTGCATTAGCCTGACAGTTCGCACACATCATCGGAAGGATCAAGGAATTAAAAAGACATGGTAACTTTCTCTTTCAACATTGCTACAGAGAAATGAACATCATTGGTGATTGTTTGGCAAACCTTGGGGAAAATACAAAACAAAGTTCCTTCTTCACACAGGACTTAACTCTGCCTCTGAGGGTTAAAAACTTTTTGAAGAATGATATTCAAAGAATTCCAACTTTCCAGATCAAGGCTCAGAAGAAGAATTTTACAGTTTATAATGGTTAACTTCAAGAGGATAGTACAGCTTTCTGATATTTGGCAAAAGTTCATTGAACAAATTGTACAGAAGGACCGGAATTTCTGTAAAGAAGGTTTTTCTTAATTCAATTTTAGTAGCTCGTAAAGGTTTATTTTTGTATAAGGATGAAATCTTAATCCTTCATGTAACCTAAGGAGGTCCGGACAAATATCCAATTTCCTACAACTTTGTATCTTTTTTTGGTGATCAATAGAATGATTGGGGCATAAACTAGGGGTAGGCATAATCTCGACCGAATCGAAAAAACCGGCCGAACCAAAAATTTCGGTTTATTCGGTTTCGATTTTTCGGTTTATTCGGTCGGTTTGCAGTTTATAGTTTTAAAAAGTTCGGTGTTCGGTTCGGTAGTCGGTTTTAATGGTTCGATTTTCGATTTAAACGAAAAACCGAATTTCGGCTGAGGTGGCCGGTAGGCTTTGTCCACTGCAAGGCATCATTGTGCAGAGAAAAAAAGTGAATCAAGACATTAATAATGCATTATTCCCACACGCATTGATCGGCTATTATGTTGACACATTTTAAGAAATGTGAATCCTTGATAATATGGTGCTGTAAAACAGGAGACCGCTTCCATTGATTTTAGCTTAACTAGTCTTTTCTTCTTCTTTTTTTTTACCAAAGAAAATATTCAATTTCTTAAAATAATCGTATTAGTAGTAGTTAAAGATTTAAAGTGGCTCATTATCTTTGAAAGAGAAATAAACTTCAAAAGACGGGTAAAAAGATTAATTACACTAACATCTCAGATAGTTGAACATAGTATTAGTACATAATTTACTGTTTCATTTGTTCTTTTCTTTGGAAACTTTGAAGTGACAAGTGGAAATAAAAATTGGTATTTCAGTTATTTGGGCTTCGAAGGGGTTCAAATGATGAACAGGCGTTGTTAACCAAATTGTGAACTAATATAATTAAATTAAAACGTATAGTTTTTTTTTTTTTTAAATCTCCTCGAGGAGTATTACTTAATAAATAAAATATGATAAGGTTTTATACTATGTCGTAGGTATATCGGCTAGAAACATTTTGCGTGAGAGACGATTGTAGGTGGAAGTAACTAAAATGGTCACGTAGTATTTGTTTCTCTCTCGAAAGTAATTTTATCAAATTGTGCATGACGTTATCTTAAACAGAAAGACGAGGGAGGAGAGTCAAAGTCTGCGGACGCCAAACAACTACCTTGATGATCTCCGAAGGTCTTGGACTCAGCAAATCAGCAACCGCCGTGACCCGAAATGCCTGGATCTGCACACTAGGTGCAGGGTGTAGCGTGAGTACAACCAACTCAATAAGTAACAAATCTAATCATTGGACTGAAAGTAGTAACGAGTTCACATATTACAGCCCACTTTCAACATTCACTACTAGAAATTCGGAAAAAACCGACCAAAGTTGGTCGGTTTTTTAAAATATTTTTTTTATAAATTTTTTTTACGAAACCGACCAACTTTGGTCGGTTTTCTTTGGCGCAAAAATACGGGAAACTATTTTTGAGTCCCGCGAAATTTATGTTTCAAGAAACCGACCAGCTTTGGTCGGTCATTTTACTTTTTAATAAAACCGACCAACTTTGGTCGGTTTTCTTTGGCGCAAAAATACGGGAAACTATTTTTGAGTCCCGCGAAATTTATGTTTCAAGAAACCGACCAGCTTTGGTCGGTCATTTTACTTTTTAATAAAACCGACCAACTTTGGTCGGTTTTCTTTGGCGCAAAAATACGGGAAACTATTTTTGAGTCCCGCGAAATTTATGTTTCAAGAAACCGACCAGCTTTGGTCGGTCATTTTACTTTTTAATAAAACCGACCAACTTTGGTCGGTTTTCTTTGGCGCAAAAATACGGGAAACTATTTTTGAGTCCCGCGAAATTTATGTTTCAAGAAACCGACCAGCTTTGGTCGGTCATTTTACTTTTTAATAAAACCGACCAACTTTGGTCGGTTTTCTTTGGCGCAAAAATACGGGAAACTATTTTTGAGTCCCGCGAAATTTATGTTTCAAGAAACCGACCAGCTTTGGTCGGTCATTTTACTTTTTAATAAAACCGACCAACTTTGGTCGGTTTTCTTTGGCGCAAAAATACGGGAAACTATTTTTGAGTCCCGCGAAATTTATGTTTCAAGAAACCGACCAGCTTTGGTCGGTCATTTTACTTTTTAATAAAACCGACCAACTTTGGTCGGTTTTCTTTGGCGCAAAAATACGGGAAACTATTTTTGAGTCCCGCGAAATTTATGTTTCAAGAAACCGACCAGCTTTGGTCGGTCATTTTACTTTTTAATAAAACCGACCAACTTTGGTCGGTTTTCTTTGGCGCAAAAATACGGGAAACTATTTTTGAGTCCCGCGAAATTTATGTTTCAAGAAACCGACCAGCTTTGGTCGGTCATTTTACTTTTTAATAAAACCGACCAACTTTGGTCGGTTTTCTTTGGCGCAAAAATACGGGAAACTATTTTTGAGTCCCGCGAAATTTATGTTTCAAGAAACCGACCAGCTTTGGTCGGTCATTTTACTTTTTAATAAAACCGACCAACTTTGGTCGGTTTTCTTTGGCGCAAAAATACGGGAAACTATTTTTGAGTCCCGCGAAATTTATGTTTCAAGAAACCGACCAGCTTTGGTCGGTCATTTTACTTTTTAATAAAACCGACCAACTTTGGTCGGTTTTCTTTGGCGCAAAAATACGGGAAACTATTTTTGAGTCCCGCGAAATTTATGTTTCAAGAAACCGACCAGCTTTGGTCGGTCATTTTACTTTTTAATAAAACCGACCAACTTTGGTCGGTTATTTTCGTGAGAAAATACAATTAAAGAGTATAAATCAAATAAAAGACAGTCTTAAAATAAAATGTACCAATGGTCTAGTGGTAGAATAGTATCCTGCCACAGTACAGACCCCGGTTCGATTCCCAGATGGTGAATCTTTTTATTACCGATCAATTTTGGTCGGTATGCCTTCCGACCACAAAAATACCGCCCACACGTAAATGGTTGCGTTTTGGTCGGTTTTTGGCCATTACCAACCAACGTTGGTCGGTTTTGTTTGGTCTATTTTTACCGAATTTCTAGTAGTGATTTAACTGTACGAAAAGTTACAGAAAATATGACAGTGATAACTCAGAAATTCATAATTTAACATGTAGAGATACAAGAATTTAGACATGCTTTCAGATTTACAATAAACCTCAATACATAACTGGGCAGATCCAGCCCAAATGCAAGTAAAATAGGGCAGATCCAGCCCAAATGCAAATAAACCACGACAGATCCAGCTCAAATGTAAATAACTACTAGCAATTGCACCCACTGTGGATGTGCAGACTCCGGAGGGGCCGATCCAGCCAAATCGCTATAATAAGACAAATCCTGGCATGAATCAATAAAGCATGATATGGCGTGCAGCCCGGTCCCATAAATATAACTCACAATAGACTCTCAGTCTCACCCAGTCACCAATCTCTCCTGTCTCTCGGGTTCACCAGAATCATATTATTCAGCCCAAACAATAATGATATGATGTATCAAGTAAATGACAATAGAGACCGAGACATAATATGCAAATAATAGCTGCGACCGAGTACAAATGGCAATTACCGCAAATAATTCAACATGTAACACGACCTCTGAGAGCCCAACAGTACCAACATGTAGCCTAAGCACAGGATTTCTAACATGACCGACAACTCAATAGCTCTAACATATGGTAAAAATACGGGTAACTGCAAGATTAATCAACTATTTAATTTCATGGAATCGACCAAGTCACAATTCTTACGGCGCACTCCTACATGCCCGCCACCTAGCACATGCGTCACTTCAACACCAATCACATAATACGAAATTTGGGATTTTTTATCCCAGAACCAAGTTTAGAAGTGTTACTTACCTCAAACCGTGCAAATCCTTATTCCAACATGCCCTTGCCTCGCGAAACGGCCTCTGAATTCCTCGAATCTAGCCACAAACAGTTCGATACAATCAACACGAGCTAAAAGAATCAATTCCATAAGAAAATACTAAGTTCTTAATTAAAAGTCAAAGAGTCAACTCAAAAGTCGGCCCCCGGACCCACGTCTCGAAATTCTATAAAAGTTACAAAATCCAAAAGCCCATCCAACCACGAGTCTAACCATACCAAATTTATCAATATTCGACACCAATTCGATACCCAAATCCACAATTTACACTCTTCAAATCCCAAGCCTCAACTCCCAAAATTACACCTCAAAGCCACACAATCTAGGTGAGAAATTCAATGGGGAAACATAATTATTGAATAAATTTAACCACAAGTGACTTACCTCAAGAATCCCTTCGAAATCCCCCTCACAAATCGCCTAATCCCGAGCTTGGAATGTTCAAAATGAAGAAAATCACGGAACCCTCGATTTTAATACTCTGCCCAGGTTTTCCGCACATGCGACAACTTAACCGCATATGCGGTGTCACAGAAGCAACAATCCTTCCACTTCTGCGGTGAACCACTGGAACCAAGCCTTCGCACCTGCGGAAAATACTCCGCTTCTGGGCAAACGCATGTGCGACCATTTTCCCGCTCCTGTTCTGACCCCTCGCTCCTGCGCTCAACCTCTCCGCATCTGCGACCACGCAGGTGCGGACAATCCTTCGCACCTGCGACCACAACCTTCCTCACTCCTGGTTGCATCTGTGCTTCCCAGCTCGCACCTGCGACCAAAGCTTCGCAAGTGCGATTGCACTAGAAGACTCTAGCTACAGTACCCCTTTTAACTCCAAACTTGATCTGATAATCATCCGAACTTCACCTGAGTCCCCCGGGGACCTCAATCAAATATACCAACAAGTCCTAAAATACTATACGACCTTAGTCGAGCCTTCAAATCACATCAAACAACGCTGAAACCACGAATCGCGTATCGATTCAAGCCTAATGAACTTTTGAACTTCTAACTTCTACATTCGATGCCAGAACCTATCAAATCACGTCCGATTGACCTCAAATTTTGCACACACGTCACAAATGACACCACGGACCTACTCCAACTCCCGGAACCCCAATCCGAACCCGGTAACCACAAAGTCCACTCTCGGTCAAACTTCAAAATTTCCAACTTTCGCCATTTCAAGCTTAATTCAATTACGAACCTCAAATTCGCAATCCGGACACACTCCTAAGTTCGAAATCACCCAACGGAGCTAACAGAACCATCAAAACTCCATTCCGGAGTCGTTTATACGTAAGTCAATATCTGGTAAACCATTTCAACTTACGCTTCTAACCTTGAGACTAAGTGTCTCAACTCATTCAGAAGTCTCCCTGGATCCGAACCAACTACCCCGACGAGTCACATAACAAAAATTAAGTAGGGAATGAACAGTAAATGGGGGAACGAGGCTACAACTCTCAAAACGACCGGACGGGTCGTTACACATAGTGTCATTGCATGGTAAGTCGCACGCAAATTTGCTGCAATACCATTACCGTGTGTAGGCAAAGGTACGAACAATTTTACAAATTTGCTGCAATACCATTACCATAGTGTCAGAAAGGAAGCAGGAAAATAAGAAAATAAGCAAGATTGGAATTCTGGAAATTGAAAAGCCAAATGAAAAGCAAAAACAGAATCCGAAAAACACACCATAGAAATGTAAATTGAAAAGAAAATAAAGGAACAGGAAAATAAGGAATATGATGAAGGATATGCTGTTTGAATTGAAGGTTCTTGACTCCTAGTCTCAAGAGTCAAGTGACACACCTAATTCATAGGCATAAAATTAAGCAGCATCTCCAGCTTTCGGCAACTTTTTTCTGCATCTCTCACCTACAAATAAATTTCATGGAAAAGGCAACTGAGAGAATCTGATGAAAATATTCTCTAAAGGGACTGCTTTCACAAAATGGAATGGTATATGATAAGAAAGTTACCCCATTTTCTGACACTAAAAGAAAAAAAAAGCAACCCCCTAATGCAAGAAGATATATATCCACATAAGGCCAAAGCATAAAACTATCAGGATATGCCGATTCTCCAGGGGTTTATTCCGTCTCTTAAACTGAGAAGAGGATGCTCTATAAAGCTTCGGAAGGCGCTGCTGTTATGAACCAGAAACAGAAAAATGAGGGGAAAAAAGAGTTGGTGAAGGGTAATCTTGAATAATAAGCGAAACAGTGATAGGGCTACTCTCTATTGGCATGCAGTTATATATGTAGTGACTCCATAATATAATTTAGCTGACACGCCAAAGGAGAGCTGCCCTGTTACTGTCTCTGCTTAATCCTAGCACCCACCTCTGCGCTTAATATTATGATGCAAAAGGTATTGTTGTATATATACTTGGTATACATTGGTATTTCACCTTCCTTTTGTGGCAAGAATTGATGTATTGTTCAAGCTATGTTTAATTAAGTACAAATCAAGTTTCAAGGAGTACGACCTTAAGTCATGTATTCCTGCTACCTGAACTCAAGATCAAGCTATCAAAATCCTTGACTCATGCTCAATGTTATAATTCAAGATCAAGCATTTCAGCACTTGAATTAAAGGCCAAACATAATTTAAGTGATTCCTTACCGGTCTCTAGTCAATTCATACTGATACTAGGTCATATATAATGATAGTAACGAAACAGGATGGTCTATTCCTCCTCCTGTTAATAAAAAGACTATCATTTAGAAGAATAAGTTTAAGGTGTTCTTCTGAGTAGACCTATTAACGGTTCATTTCACTTTTCCGTAGGATACTTCTATTATAATATCAAAAACAATTTAGATCATATGGAAGAAGAGACCTTTTTCTAAGAATAATGTATAATAATTCATTGAATTGAAAAGACTCATCAGTATATCATTGGATGGCAAATAAGAGTTAAACGCATGAATTAACGGTCTCACATCTATTGTTTGTTGAATACCATAGCTCATCTTCTTGATAATTTTGAATAGTTATAAGGCTCTCTACAAGCCATTATTATTTCTCATATCATATTTACGGGATTTATAACCACAACTCAACTCAAGCGAATCACTCTGATAATGCTTAACAAAACCTAATTGAATATTATATTAAACTATACTTCTTCTATTCCATTTTATGTGGAACTCTTTTCTTTCTTATTCATTCCAGAAATACAAAAATAACATGGCACTGCACGTTTAAGATACCATATTCTAACAGTATTCATTTTATTCTTAAACTTTGTACCTAGTAAAACATCAATACATAAAATGACACGAAAGGAGTATTATCTTCGACGATCGAGTATGAGACTATTTTTAAGTATTATATTCTGCACTTGTCGCTGACATAGATATCCCTCTTGGTATACTTGCTCCTATTTTCTTAGGCGGATGCAATGTAGTTCCAACAGGTTTAATTGAACCTAGGTTCTAAACCCATTCTGAAATAGTATTATGAATTTAGCAGTTATCAAGAACATAATATGAACCCTCATCAAAGTTAAATCGTGGAGTCATCTCTGTTTTTCGTTGTTTTCCTTAAATACGCAATAAATAAAATACGATAATGTCGTATAATTGTGACAGGTATATCGGGCGGAAGATGTTGCGTGAGAGACTTGCTGATTGAAAAAATTAGGATGGTAACTAATTGTTTGTCTAGAGATGAAATTTTCGTATATATTAGTATCAATTTAAGCGCACGTTCTTATAGAACATCCAGACTTGGAGTATTCAATGAATTGCTGCTGCAATTGTTCAGGTTCAAATGTCTTATAAATAAGTAATTAAAGACTGTTCGCATTATGAGTCGCACGCAAATTTGCTGCCGTATAGTGTGTCATCATAATTCATATGTGCAAACGATTTGAAACTGAGCATAGATAGCGATCAGCACACAGCAATTGGGGTTAACGAGATATGTAAACTGGCACAAATGAGGACACTAGCTTGAGCAACACTTATAAGAGACCACTCAAAAGCGAAATCGAATTGAACTTTATCATGTCCAAGACAGTCAAAGGAGCGATCTTAATTTCGTGGCATATGAAAGATTTGGATCTCAAAATAATTATACGAGCATAAGCGAGACTGGCATTCAGGAAATCGAAAAGCCACATAATTGATAAGAAGAAAAAAGGCCAAACACATATACAGCTCATTCAACTTGGCTGTATTTTTCATTTTGACACTCTATCTCAACCTTGTTTCATTTTGGCTCTCCAACTTTATTTCTTATGTTTCATTTTGACACAAAAGCTGAAACCGGTGTAAAAAAATATAGCGCGTGTGTATACACAAATCTGAGGTGTAATAAATATCCAATTAAATGTTGCCACCTGATTTTTTCATCCTTTATTTCATATAAGCTTGAAGTTTGAAGTGAATCCATGTCTCAAAGAAAATTATTTTTTCATAATGAAATGGATATTTGTTCTTGTGGATTTCAAGTTGAACTGAAAGTATCATGGACACCAAGAAGTCCGGGTCGGGTATTTAAGTATTAACCCGTTTGACAAGGATGGGCAACATTTAATTGGATATTTATTACATCTTATATTTGTGTATACACACGCGCTATATTTCTTTGCACTGGTTTCAGCTTTTGTGTTAAAATAAAACATAAGAAATAGAGTTGGAAGGCCAAAATGAAACAAGGTTGAGATAGAGTGTCAAAATAAAAAAATAGAGCTAAGTTGAGTGGGCTGTATATGTATTTGACCAAGAAAAAAGCAAAAACGAGCCCCATACAGAAATGTAGATCGAAAAGGAGAAGAAGAAAATGAGGAGGATATGCTGTTTGAAGGTCGTCCTTGCCTCCTTAGTCACAACTCCATATAGGCATAAAATCATGCAGCATATATCTCCTTTCAGCAACATTTTTCTGCAATATCTCTCACCTACAAATGCATGGGCAATGCAACTGGGGAATCTGACAAAAAGCAATAATATCCCCTAATGAAAGAGGATGTAGCCATAGCATAAAAATCGCAGGATATGCCAGTTCTCTAGTGGTTTATTCTTTCTTAGCCTGAGAAGGAGTACTCTATAAAATGTGCAAAGGCTCCGTAGAAGCAGAAAAAATAGAAAGAAAACGTTATTGAATGATAATACTAAAGGTGACAAACGGGTGGGCCGGGCCGGTCCGGGTCGAGAAAAAAAGTGACCGGCCGATCACTGATTCGGGCCGGGTTTCAGGTTTTACGAACTGAGCTTAACAGGTCCGGCCCCATCTGGTAAAAAATTGAACCGGAACGGTTCCGGGCCTAAGGGTTCGGGCCGGGCAGGGTTAGTATAATTTATTTTTTGTATTTTGTATAACTAAAGTAAGAATATAAAACAAAAAAAAACAATCTTATAAAAAGAGTGTTTGAATAAAGGATGCAAAGACTTTAAAATTTTTATATTTGAATATTTCATTAAGAATTTAAGATAATAGAATACAATGAAGATGGAAAAGAAATTGCACTTATAATTTGCAAGTTCAAACTTGCAAATTAAAGTTTATATTTAACAACAATTAAATTAATGAAAAAAGAGTAAATTCAAAGTTTAATTATTAAATATAAATCTAGAAATTCAAATGTTTTGCATTACCTTAGTAAGTTCTTCATAATCAATATGATCGTGTTGGCCATCTTCTGGAGTATTAAATTCAAATTCAAATTCAAATTTTCAAATAAATCTAACAAACTAATACATTAAGCATAATACGTCTAATAATTTTAAAATAATACAAATTGTCTCAAATCAACTTAGACGAAGATTTAAGACTCGGCCACAGTTCTTGCACTTTACTTTGTGAACTTCTTCATTTTCTTCTACCAACTCAAAGTATTCCCAAACATATGAGCGCACTCTAGAATCACGGGACATGATTTAACTTGAATTGGGAATTTGAGTTTGAGAAATGAGAGATGAGTGAAGAAATAAAGAAGAGGGGGCCGTTATCAATGATAAAATGAATTTTAAAAAAAAAAACAGAAAATCAATGTGAAACCGGGGCGAGACGATCCGTGCCGGTCCGGTTAACCGATTCAACAGTGATTTTCCTTGACCGGGTTTGACCGGTCTGGTTAACTGGAATTTTGTTTTTACATGGACCAACCCCCCTAACCCAGCCCACCTGGCCCCCTAACTACCGGTCCGGAAACGGGTCAACCCGGTCCGTTAAACAGGCTTAGATAATACTCCATAATCTAAGGGAAATAGTGATAGGGCTACTGTCATAACCTGCAATTTGGGGTTGTGACTTCGGCCAAGAACTGGTGAGAAACGACTCTTCTGATTGTCTGACGTAGACTTGTCTACTCAGGTAACTTGGTCTTTTTAATTTTAAGCATATATAAGTGGGGTATAGGTGATGAAAGCTCCGACCTGCTTCCCCCACACCTGCTGGCACTAAGCCGTATTGAATGAGCTACCTTGAGGGCAACCTCAAGGGCCTTCCTGGATGACTCAAAGGAGTGTCCTAGGTATCCATACGAGTTAGAGAACTCTATGGACGACGCGACGCCTTCGGGCTAGTGTTGGGCACCAAACGGGTGCTGGAGGTTGATATGTAGGACGAAAATGCCCTGCCGGCTGCCGAAATATTGGAAGGAGACCTCCGTGCCGATTGGATACTTGATGCACCTATCTTAGGGGCATCATGTGTCGACTTGTGAGCATGGCTTGGGTTCAACCATGCGAGCAAAGGTCCGTTGGCCTAAACGTGTAGTTGTGGGGCGACACTGCACTATTCAGGATGGAAGTGTGTCGCAAGGGCTATGTATGGGCATGGCACCAAAAACACACATGACAATGGCCAAGGACTAAAGGTTGCCTTACTCGGGCGAAGCACAAGCCAGTTGCGGATGCACTGGGCGAGTGTCAAGCTTGAGGATTGGGCTGTGCACGCGAGAGCGATGCTCAGTCTTAGGCGAAGGACAAGACATGTCTTAAGCCAACCCCCAGGAAGCGCATAGATTATGATCCTAAGACGAGAAGCGCCACGACATGTCTAGGGCCAAGTCCCTAGATATCCTACGGGTGGCACAAGTTGGGGCGAGCCTTATGGGCGAGCTCCACCAACAGGAACAGGATCGTGCTTAAAAACCTGGGAAAGGAGATAGAATGGCCTACAGCGAGGGGAACTGCAGTGTTACGACCCAAATTAACCCTTTGTAAGGTGTCGTGATGGCACCTAGTCTTTACGACTAGGTAAGCCTAATATTACGAAAAATATAAAGGAAACACAACATTGTAAAGATAAACCGCATATTGTGAATAGCCAAGAGTAGTACCACTCGGCATATACAAAATAATTTCCCAAGACCCAGAATATCACTAAGTCACAAGCTGCTATAATCTATAAAGCTCTATACAAAAGTCTGAAGGTAATAAAGAAAGCCTCTAGGCGAGGGAGTAGAAGGGGACTCCGAAAATCTGCGGACGCAAGCAGTAGTACCTTGAAGTCTCCTAGAATCAGCAGCACGCACTAACCCCGAGGTTGATAGCTCGCACCTTGATAGTACCTAGTAAATGCCAAGCCTAACCTCGGTCGAGTAGTGACGAGATCAGGTCAAGGCCCTACCGGAGTAAATATAATAAATTAAACAGTAAAAGATATACGTAAAATTTATGGTAACACAGTTAAAGAAATTCTCGAACATTTAACAGTTAAGGGAACCCTCGGCTCAGAAATAAGATAAACACAGTGGAGAATCTCCCGGGATGCCGTCCCGTAGTTCCAAATGAATATGCAGTACAGGGGGATCTCCTGGAATACGTCCGTAGTCCCAAAGTAAATATGCAGTGCTGGAAGATCTCCCGGATACGTCCGTAGTCCCAAAGTAAATATGCAGTGCTGGGGGATCTCCCGGAATACGTCTGTAGTCCCAAAATAAATATGCAAGACAGGGGAATCTCCCGGAATACGTCCGTAGTCCCAATTTAAATATGCAACGAAAGATGAAATGGCAGGTATGACATCGAGTTATACAGCTTATACTGAACACAGATAAGGAAAGTAGGGACTTAACAAAGCATGAAGCACAGAATGTCAAATAGGCAGTTAGAACACGTAAGCATGCTTCTCTAGTCTAAGTTTAATAATTAAACGTATTAGTGCAATTTAATAAGGAAAAACAGTTTATGATTTAGAAAGGAAAAATGAGATTTTTGTAATAATAGCCCGTGTACGTACTCGTCATCTCACGTACACGGTGCCCACACACAAATTAATATCAAACATCCTAAGGGAAAGTCCCCAACACAAGATTAGGCAAGCCACTTACCTCGAACCGCTCAAATCAACATGATATCACGTTCTTGCCACGAGTACCCGACTCCAAATGGCCGAATCTATTCAAATTAATTTCATAATGTAAATATAACTACAAGTAACTAATTTAGCTAATTAATTCGAAGCTAAAGCGTGAAATTAGAGAAAACGTCCAAAAGGTCTCCCCGGGCCCACGTCTCGGAATCAGGTAAAACTTACAAACTTTGAACACCCATTCACTCACGATATCACTCGAAAAAATATCATCTAAATCCGACGTCAAATTCCCATTCAAATCTCAGATTTTTATTTAGGGAACCTTTTCCCCCATTTCCAAACTTCTACCCTCAAATTCCTTAATTAGACAAGGAAAATAATAATAGATTAATGTATTATGATCAAAATAGAGTTAGAATTAGTTACCCAATAGTTCTCCTTCAAAATCCCTCGAGAAATCGTCTCCCACCGAGCTCTAAATCGAATTGGTGAAAAATGAGGAATGAACCCTCGAAGCTGCCTCTTCAACCCAACGATTTCCGCACCTGCGCTCATGGGGCCGCATCTGTGGTCACGCACCTGTGGAAAAATTATCACAGGTGTGAAGGTCACTTATTCGGGCTGGGGCTGCATCTGCGGGCAATTCCTCGCAACTGCGGATACCGCACTTGCGGTCCAAATCGGCGCATTTCACTAAGGCAGCCAGGCTCCGCACCTGCGCCCATGCTTCTCACCTGCAGGCTTGCAGGTGCGGTCAAACTTGCGAACCTGCGCTCCATCACCAGCCCCACCAGCTTCGCATCTGTGCACTCCCTCCATACTTGTGGCTCTCGCACCTGCGGCCTCCCTTCTGCAGGTGCGAAACACCAGAACCAGCAAAGGCACCAGATTGTTCTTAAGTCCAAATTCATTCCGTTAAGCATCCGAAACACACCCGAGGCCCCCGAGACCTCAACCAAACATACCAACCAATCCTAAAATACCATATGAATGTAGTCGAGCATTCAAACCACATCGAACAACACCAAAATCATGAATTAAGCACAGATTCAAGCCTAAGAATTTAAATTTTTCCAAATTCTACAAACGACATCGAACCACATCAAATCTAGTCCGAATGACCTCAAATTTTACGCACATGTCACAAATAACACTACAAACCTACAGCCACTTTCGGAATTTCATTCCGAGCTTGATATCAAAATTTTCACTATCGGCCGAAATCGCCAAAAAACTAACTTTCGCCAATTCAAGCCTAAATCTACTACAGACCTCCAAAACACATTCCGGACGCGCTCCTAACCCCAAAATCACTCAACGGAGCTAACGGAGTCGACGAAATTCCATTCCGGATCCGTCTTTACATAGTTCCGACTACGGTCCAAACTCTAAGGCTTAAACTCACAACTAGGGACTAAGTGTCCCAAAACTCTCTGAATTTCATAACAAATCACTCTGGCAAGTCTCAATAGCAGAAACAAATGTGGGGAAATAGTTATTAGGGGATCGAGGCTCTAATTCTAAAAATGACCGGCCGGGTCATTACATGCAAGCGCCGCACGGGCAATTCGGTGCCGCTGGCGAGCGTAAGGAAGTCGGCCTGTGACACGTGGTATCAGAGATGATTAAAGCCATACTATTCCATGGCACAATTGCAAGGCAAGGGTGGATATGGAGAGTGCATTTTGGATGTCAGTGCGGAGATCATGTCAAAGTAGAGATTGATGTTCATATGCCACCAGAGATCGAGAAACCGATGCTGCTGGTCAAAGAAAGTCTAGGGTGCTACTGAATGTGGTAATATGCCGATGAGTCGGATGGTCAAGAGAAGGCTATGTTTGCCAGGTCGTGCAACCATATTGCAAAAGAGTGGGAGCTATGGACTATAAACATTCGGCATGATCATAGCAGAGATCTTGCCAAGGATGCGTGCTACGGGATAGACTTTTGGACTGCCTGAGGGCATTGCCAAGGTGAGGAGACGAATTCGACGGAATAGCGAAGCTTCAGAATTCGGCGGATTTCCAAGTTGGAAGATGTCATCATTCTGGAAAGGAGTACGCCGAATGATCGGGGACCGTTGAGAGTCCAAGTGTGAGGCACAACCGGGCCGGGAAGCCGTGCTAGCAGGACCAAGAGAGTACCTGTCTATAGGGCGAGTATTGACCTACTACCAGGAGCATTGGGTACTTGTTGAGGAAGTGACAGTTGGAAAACAAAGAGCTTTGTTTGGGAATGCGACGATGCTATGACTTTGAGAATGTAGTACTCACCAAGAGTCGTCCCAAGAGCTGGCCGAATGCCAAGTGGGACGACAGCGCTAAGAAGTATCCTCCACATTGAGTGTGGGAGAATCCGCCTATGCAAGAGGCATAAGGGCGAAGTTGTGAGTCCGGAAGCAAACACATCTTCAAAGATACTTAGGGCAAGGAAAAGCTACGGGAGCGAAAGGCTACGGGAGCTATGCCAGAGGGAGTTTTAAGGCTATGTGAGCAATTGAGCTACTACAGTCGCACCAAAGAGCACGTTGATGTGCTTACCCTTAAAGGAAAAGCTCCAGATGGACATGAAGGCGGTGAGGGTCATGGTGTAGTTGACTAGTGTGGGTCAACTACAAAGTTAGACACCAGAGGGTGCAAGTGCGGAGGCACTTTCCAAGTGAACACCTAAAGGAGGTGAAGTGCAGAGGCACCCTTGGAAGACACTTGGGGGAGAGGTGCATGGGGCACGACTCCTTTTGAGAAAGGATTTCGAGGAAGTCCAACCCGCAAGACCAAGGGAGCCGCAATGTACATACCTGAGGGGGCAGACTCCGGGATGTCGTAGGCCAAGATGTGTCATCTGGGACGATGACAGAATGAGTGTGGGAGGATGTTACAACCCGCACTTTAGGGTCGTGACTTTGGCCAAGAACTGGTGAGAAAAGGCTCTTCTGATTGTCTGACGTAGACTTGTCTACTCAGGTATCTTGGGCTTTTTAATTTTAAGCATATATAGGGGGGGTATAGGTGATGAAAGCTCCGACCTTGCCTCCCCCACACGTGCTGTCACCAAGCCGTATTGAATGAGCTACCTTGAGGGCAACCTCAAGGGCCTGCCTGGATGACTCAAAAGAGTATCCTAGGTATCCATACGAGTTAGGGAACTCTATGGATGGCGCGACGCCTTCGGGCTAGCGTTGGGCACCAAACAGGTGCTGGAGGTTGATATGTGGGACGGCTATGCCCCGAGGGCTGCTGAAATATTAGAAGGAGACCTCCGTGCTGATTGGATACTTGTTGCACCTATCTTTGGGGCATCATGTGTCGACTTGTGAGCATGTCTTGGGTTCAACCATGCGAGCAAGGATCCGTTGGCCTAAACGTGCAGTTGTGGGGCGACACTGCACTATTCAGGATGGAAGTGTGTCGCGAGGGCTATGTATAGGCATGGGACGAAAGACACGCATGACAATGTCCAAGGACTAAAGGTTGTCTTACTCGAGCGAAGCACAAGCCGATTGCGGATGCACTAGGCGAGTGTCAAGCTTGAGGATTGGGTAGTGCACGCGAGAACGATGCTCAGTCTTAGGAGAAGGACAAGACATGTCCTAAGCCAACCCCCAGGGGACGCATGGATTATGATCCTAAGACGAGAAATGCCACGACATGTCTAGGGCCAAGTGCCTAGACATCCTACGGGTGGCACAAGTTGGGGCGAGCCTTATGGGCGAGCTCCACCAACGGGCAAAGGATCGTGCTTGAAAACCTGAGAAAGGAGATAGGTTGGCCTGCAGCGAGGGGAATTGCAGGCGCCGCACAGGCAATTCAGTGCCGCTAGCGAGCGTAAGGAAGTCGGCCCGTGACCTCTACTCTCTATTGGCATGCATTTAATTATGTATTGTGACTCAACTTAATATCATAATTCATAACATATTTGAGCTGACATGCCAAAGGAGAGCTACCCTGTTACTGTCTCTGTTTAATCCAAACACGTACCTCCGTAGTTAATACTGTGATGCAAAAGGTATTGCTATACTACTTTTCTTAAACGTCTACATCGTTTTCTCTCAGTGGTTACTTTTGCGGCAAGAACTGATGTACAAACCAATTAGTAATTACCACATTAGCTCACTCTCTTCTACAGTACTACTTGAATGTTCCATTTGGCATAAAGGACTTCTCGTTAACTCATTGCTGATATGATATAACCTACTTAGTCAAGTTTCAATTAAACTCAGTATTTTTTAAGCAATACATAAATATATATTGCCAAACGTCTACGTAATAGTTACTTTCTGTAACAACATTTCACTATGACATGCAAGATTTTTAATGGATTTGTTAATTAAGTTATATTTTACCTCTTCTATGATAACCTTTTATCTATAACAACAATAAATATCATTATAACCATAGACTCTGTAATTAAGCCTCCCATTATCAAGTGAAAATAAATTCAACATATGATAGGCAAATAACAATTGTAATGCCCCATAAACTTTCGCCAAGAAATTTAAGATTTCGTGGTGCCAAGGTAGGCTAATGTATTGTATTTTCGAACTTATTGGGTTGAACAGTGCATTGGGGAGTTGAATTATTTCGACCTAGCGAAGCCAAGTCTGTAGCGTGCTAGACTGTGCTATATTCCTCGCAAAGCCAGGTCTGTAGCGCGCTAGACCGTGCTATATCCTTCGCGAAGCCTGGTATTTAACTCCCTATAGAGCACGCCTAGCCTGGTCTGTAGCTCCCTATAGAGCGTGCCTAGCCTGGTCTGTAGCTCGCTACAGAGCGTGCCTAGCCTGGTCTGTAGCCTAGTCCGAAAATTTGGAGAGTTTGTATAACTCGACCCCCATTTCATTTAACTCGTTTTAGGGTTCATATTTTGGGTATTTTCTAGTATTTTAGAGAGAGAGGAGAGCGATTCTAGCAGTTATCTTCCATGGCCTGACAGTAGTCAAGGGAAAATCACTTGATTGAGAGGAAAGGAAGGACTAAGGATTTCACTACTCTACCTTGAATCAAACCTTGAAATCGCATCAAAGGGTTGCTAGAGCTTCAAAGAGGTAAGAATTTCTTTCCCTAATCCTTCAATTTCGAAATCCAACTAGAAATAGGTAATTAGTAAGATGATTCTTGGATGTGAGACTGTTAGTTATACATGTTTGTACCAATAAGGTTTGTGGGAAGATTGTTGAGTTCAAATTGGTAAAGATTGGATTGAAAATTGTAGAAATCCTCAAAGACTTTAATTGAGGAGTTGAAAGGCAATCTGATGTCGGAATTCGATAATTTTTGTATGGTTGAACTCGTATCGGATCGGATGTTCAGATTTTATGAGTTTTTTCGGGATTCAAGAGGTGGATTCCACTGTTGATTTTTAAAATAAATTTCGGATTTTAATCCGAAAAATTTATAATTTTATATGGAATTAGTTCTTACGATTCATATTGAGTATGTTGAATTGTTTTTGATTAGATTTGAAGCTTTCAGACACAAATTAGCGAGGCAAAGGTGTATTGGAATCTTGAATTTGGTTGCGAAGCGAGGTAAGTATCTTGCCTAACCTTGAGTTGGGGAATTATCCCTTAGGCATTGAGTCTTATGTGGAAATTGTATGATTGAAAGCTGTGTACGCAAGGTGATGAGTACGTACTTGATTTATATGTGCAAATTATATCGGTTAAAATTCGTAGACACCATTATGTATTAAATTAGAAAATTGTTGGAACTCAGTAAATCCTTGAATTGTCATGCCTCGTTCCTTGTTTGTCGAAATTGTATTTTATATGATAATTTGGTGTTATTGTCACTTGGATGTTTATGTAAATTCTGTGTGCTTGTTGATTTGATATTTTTCTTGGAATTAAATTCATTATTGAATCCTTATCTGCAAATAATTATTAAATATTTAAAATGAGGCATTAATTTATATTTATTAAAATCTGGATTAAAGAAGTCGTTGTCCTGTGCCGAGTTACTTTTCTATCTCTGTTGTTGTTTTGAGATTTTATGTACATTATGTTGAGCCTTGGGCTGTTTTTGAGAAATTTATTGATTTTACTATATCATTGAAATTGGTTGTGGTCATTGGGCAAATTGTGATATGAATTGATTGTGTTGTGTTGTCGTGATAATATTCCGTGTAAATTATTGTGTGATTTGAGTTATTATTATGAGGATATAAGGGTGGCATTTCACTGTTGATATTATATGGGTATAAGGGTGGCATTTCACTGTGGTTATGTGTGTTGGAATATTGTCTGGGCGGAGTGATAAGGGTGGCTATTATACGGAGCGATAAGGGAGGCTATATGAGCGATAAGGGTGGATATTGATATTGTCAGGGCGAAGGGATAATGGAGGCTATTATAGGAGTGATAAAGGTAGTTATAGGAAAGATAAAGGTGGCTATTGTCAGGGATGATATGTGATGATGTGGAGTTATTGTGTTGGTAATTGTTATGTGATGATGTGGGGTTATTGCGTTGGTAATTTTTATGTGATGTTGTGATTTTCCCTGTGTTTATTTTTTTATCTACTGCAACTTGTCTTGTTATTTCGGTAAACTTGATAATATTCAGATAATATGTTAAAATTGGGAGCCTATGGCTATTGCCAGGTGGATTATGTTATATGGGATCGGGTTGCACGCCGCAACATGTATGATTAATATTATATGGGATTGGGTTGCACGCCGCAACGGATATGAAATATGGGCACGAGGTGCCGGAAAAAATATGATGATGATATTGGCACATGAGTTGTCCGTGCGATTGTGATAGAGATATTGGCACGAGGTGCCGTGGAAATATGAAAGTGGGTTGAGACCCGTATTTTATGATTATGAGATGAGGTGTCACAAGGTGACTTTTATTTGAAAGGATTATATTCAAAATATTATTTGAAAGAATTATATTCGAAAGATATTTATTTGAAAGAATTATATTTGAAGGATATTTAATTGAAAGAAGTATGTTCGAAATATATTTATTGGAAAGGATTATATTCTAGAGATTTCTATTGAAAAACTTATAGATAAAAGATGAATACTTTAAAGGACTTGATTATTGGTTGTACTTGTGTTCATAACCTGTTTGAGCAATATTTATGGAGTTCTTGTTGCCGTGATATTTACATCACTAGTTGATTATTGTTGCTTTCACTGCTATTTATTTTTTTATTATTTTTGTATACTATATTGCACAGGTTATTAGACTAGTAAGTGTCTTGACTGTAACTCGTCACTACTCTACCGAGGTTAGTCTTGATACTTACTGCGTACCGACTGTGGTGTACTCATACTACACTTCTGCACATTTTTGTGCAGAGCCAGGTATTGGAGATATCAGACTCGGACATAGTTAAAGTGTGATCGCAAAGATTCAAGGTAGAGCTGCTTCGTCGTCGCAGTCCCTTGGAGTCTTTTCATTTTATTGTATTGTTAATTATTAATCAAACAGTATTGAGTATTTCTTGAGATCATTTCATGTATTCAGTTAGAGTTCGTGACTCAGTATTACCAGTCTTGAGAGGTTGTTTGTAATTATTTTCGCTATTAGTTTGTATTTAAAAAAATGACTTGAATTATAATTATAATCGGCTTATTTAGTCTTAGAGGCTAAGTGTCATCACGACGCATGTGATGGAATTTGGAGTCGTGAAAACAATACTCTTGTATAAGCATGAAAAGATGTCAAGACCTCCACCGCTCTCCATTATGTAGGAAGAGTAGAATCAATCTACGGATGACAACCCACTTAATATTAATAGAAAAACATAGAACTAATCGTGGATGTTAGGAGTGTGTTATCACTCATAGCTCTATAAATATATATCGAGTTTGATGCAATATTTTCCTTGTTGAAACTTTCACTGTGATGATAGTATTGCCCAAGTCATGGTAGTGGAAGAACAAGAGACAATGGAGGCAGAAGACGCCAATAGCAGTGCTGACGAAGATTCCCAATTTACTTGGGATGAGATAGAATATTAACTCGTAGATTGACTTGAAGGGAAGTATGCCCTTTTGCTGAAAGTTACGAACGAAATTTTAGTCAATTCGAGCGTTATATTACCACTAAATGACTAGAATCTAAAAAATAAGCTATAATTATAAAAAAAATTATCAAACTTGAAATTTAATTAAATTGCCAAGTAGTTTAAACATACGTACCTTAAAGTCTAAATCTTTGTACATTCAACTAGTTATGAATTTATGATTGATGTATAGCTTTTCAAAATAAATTATAATTAAATATGAATATCTCTTGAGATGTTAAATGTAAATAATTCTTTATCTTTTATACCATTAATGTTTTGGAAAAAAAATAATTTTTGGTATTTTTTGTCTATAACAGCCAAGTAAGATCTAAATATCAAAATGTTTTATAGCTGTATAACAGTCAATCACTATAACATACAAAATAAGGTTAAGCCAAACAAGGTTGTTACAAAGAAGTTTAACAATATGTAAAAATCACTAAATTTTCAATAAAAATCAACAGCATATTTGGCCAAACTTCTAAAATATAATCAGTTTATTTTAAAAAGTATTTTTGAAAAATGCTTTTCAAAAAGTACTAATTTGGTGAGAAGCTATTTGTGTTTGGCTAATCAACTTGAAAAATACTTTTGAGAAATAATTAGTATTTGACCAAACTTTTAAAAATTAATCTTAAGTGTATTTATTTTTCCAAAAGTACTTTTTAATAAAGTAATTTGGGAAGGAGCTGATTTTTTTTCAGCTTCTCAAAATTTATGCTTCTACTCAAGAATCTTTTTCTTCTCCTAAAAGTTAAAAACGTACTTTTTTCTTTTTGAAAAAAAATACTTTTGACTTGCCCAAACATACTATAAGTTTGGAAGAAAATCTTTGTCATTTCAAGTGTTATATCACCACTAGTTGTACATACAATGATAAAAACCACTTTTGTCAAACTTGAAAAAATTAAATTGTCAAGTACTTTTAAAATATGTATCTTAAAGTTTAAACATTTTATGTACAACTATTATGGATTTATTAAGATTGTACAATTTTTAAAAAAATTTAATTAATAAAATATGAATATCTTTTGACATTTTAAATATTAAATATTAAATGATTCTATCTTATATAACATTATAAATTTGGAAAAAAGGATTTTTGGGTAATATTTTACTATAATGGCCAAGTAAGATCTAAATGTCAAATATTGTTATACGTGTGTAATAGTTAATCGCTATATCGCGCAAAAAACAAAAAGACAAATTAGGTTGTTATAAAGAGGTTTGAGAATATATAAAATCATTAAAATTTCAACAAATACTACGGGCATGTTAGGAAAGCCACCCTGTAATTGGATTTGGGTGTAATTGTGTCACGACCCAACTGGAGGGTCATGACTAGCACTCGGGCCATACTTGCCGAGCACCAACGTACATTTTATCTAACCTTCCTTATTATCTTTAAGGGCCGACAAGATCAATATAAATGGTAGACACGGATCATGAACAGCCAACAATGAAAGATAATGGCATGAATATACATAACATGGGACAACAAGACTGTCAAGAAACTATATATAAGGTACAAGCTACCACGCTGTCGTGAAAGACTATACAACAAAAATTAGCCGATAAGGCATTCCAAACTATACAAGAGTCGAAACCTGTCTATGAGCCTCTAAAGGAACATAAGTGCTGCAACATTGCCGAAACAGGGCCCCAACATACCCATACTGTCTGTAAAAAAATTGCATACCAAGACCACGGCAAGTCCGGATAAGGGATCTCGCCAATAACTGTTGAACTGGGCAGCCTACTGTGATGGGGGAGCTGCCTCTACCCGTCTATCAGGACCTGCAGTACGACATGCAGCGTCCACAAATAAAAAGTACGTCAGTACGAATAAAGTACTCAGTATGTAAGGTTGGAAAGCATAAGTAAGAACAGTAATGTAAACAGGGATAGAGAGTATACAACCTGTGACATCTGGATACCTCTGAGGGTTACTGACATGAAATGCATGATACATACATATATATACATAAGCTTTTAAAACATACGCCTTTGTGGGCATCATCATCATCATATCGTACCAAGCCGTAATAGGCTCGGTAAAACGTATCCGGCCATCATAAGGCTTGGTAGATTCATACCCGGTCACATGGAGCTCGGTAAAATCCAATTGATCAGTGGTTGCACAATAGGTTCCGTACCCGGCCAACTGTAGCGCGGCTCGGTAGATTAAAATAGATACATAAATATGATGCGTGTTAGACTCATTGGAATCACGTTTTGAACCTTACGGAGTGAAGTAAGGTCGGTATCCTCCGTAGACGTTATTAGGATTAACTTTTCATCAAGAATCTTAAAAGAATCGGGAAGTACCAACAACATTGATAACATAAGAATAAGAGAAGTAACATCAACATCAATCATTCCATAAGAAGGGCAACAATGTAAGTACTGCTAGCTTCTAAGAGTAGAGTATCTTTGGAAGCTCGATCACTACACTATGTATAATCGGAGTCGTGCAAAAGAATGAAGGGGATGGCCTCACATACCTTGTATATACTGCCCAACCTCAAGCTATGCAAATGTCACGACTCCTAAGTCTACAATAAGAGAAATGACACCGTCACTATCGTTTAAGCGTTGTAACTATTATGTATCGACCGCAATCTATTTTATGATAAAACGGACAATACCTACCCTATTTATATGACTCCCACAAGTCAATACAATCACCAAACAGCCCAAACAACATCAACAATAATCATATTGAGCTTCCCAAAACAGTCCACCAACCAACAATATTACTACCAAGTCTTTTGATATATATTTCACAAGTTCTAGCTTCAACGACTTAGCCGCAACTTGGATAATCTTAAATACATGTAGAGTAAGAGGTTTATTACCTTTAAACGGAAATAACAACTCCAATTTGACCTTAATTGTCCACGAAATATCCCTCTAATTCTGCCACAAGAACAAGGAAGCGAAACTAGCAATCAATTCGGGGTTTTCGGCACTAGAATTACTTTAGAAGACTGAAAATCACCTAAGTTTGATATTAAAATCTTGAGGGAGTATTTACAGAACACTTAAAACAACCTCCCACACGAGCTGGAACAACACAAAAATCAGCAACAACAAGAAGAACAAGAAACTTACTAGCACCACGGGATTTCCGATACTTGATTTATGTTGTTTGCCCTTTGTTTGTGTCTTGAATCATGAGAGAACCTTGAGAGAGTGTTTTTAGGGTTATAAGGTATGAATATACTGAAAAAGAATGACTTATATATATATATATATCCATATGTCTTACACCGCCTATGTGGGCCCCATAGAAGCTACTTGGCACAATCTCGCAAAACACGCGAATATCTCTCTATTCTGAGATTGTATCGACAAAAGGTTTAATGCGTTAGAAACTAGACTCATAGATCTTCAATTTTGTGGGTATATCACCCCGTAATTCTAAGTACATTGGTAGAAAATCGTAGTAACATTTGACCTAAAGTTTATGTAAAATTATAAACGTAAGTTGCGACAACTTTTGTCGACTTTTATTTCATAACTCACTTGACTTCAAGACTTATAATATGGATATTATATGATTCAAATACATTAAAACATGACCTCTTGGGAAAATTATGAACCTCTAGTTTTACCCGAAAATACGGGTTACAACATCCTTGATTCGTTTAACTTCTAATACTTGTTAACTACTCTTATACACCCTTGTATCGTTTAAGACCAATAGGATTAACTTCTTATCTTGTCAAAGATAATCTCTTCTTGGATTTACGTCGACTAACTTACGGCGTGCTCTAAGGTACGCGAATTTTGGGTATTAACACCCCCCCCCCCCCCA
>AWOL01S0029439.1:33356-56412 GCA_000715115.1 Nicotiana otophora
CTATACAACAAAAATCAGCCGATAAGGCATTCCAAACCATACAAGAGTCGACACCTGTCTATGAGCCTCTAAAGGAACATAAGTGCTGCAACATTGCCGGAACAGGGCCCCGACATACCCATACTATCTATAAAAAAATTGCATACCAAGACCACGACACGTCCGGATAAGGATCTCGCCAATAACTGCTGAACTGGGCAGGCTACTGTGATGAGGGAGCTGCCTCTACCCGTCTATCAGGACCTGCAGCATGACATGCAGCGTCCACAAATAAAAAGTACGTCAGTACGAATAAAGTACTCAGTATGTAAGGATGGAAAGCATAAGTAAGAACAGTAATGTAAACAGGGATAGAAAGTATACAACCTGTGACATCTGGATACCTCTGAGGGTTACTGACATGAAATGCATGATACATACATATATATACATAAACTTTTAAAACATACGCCTTTGTGGGCATCATCATCATCATATCATACCAAGCCGTAATAGGCTCGGTAAAACATACCCGGCCATCATAAGGCTCGGTAGAATCGTACCCGATCATGTGGAGCTCGGTAAAATCCAATTGATCTGTGGTTGCACAATAGGTTCCGTACCGGGCCAACTATAGCGCGACTCGGTATATTAAAATAGATATATATATATATATATATATATATATATATGATGCCTGTTGGACTCATTGGAATCACGTTTTGAACCTTTCGGTGTTACGTAAGGTCAGTATACTCTATAGACGTTATTAGGATTAACTTTTCATCAAGAATCTTAAAGGAATCGGGAAGTACCAACAACATTGATAACATAAGAATAAGAGAAGTAACATCAACACTATGTACAATCGAAGTCGTGCAAAAGAATGAAGGGGATGGCCTCACATACCTTGAATATACTGCCCAACCTCAAGCTATGCAAAGTTCACGATTCCTTAGTCTACAATAAGAGAAATGACACCATTATTATCGTTTCAGTGTTGTAACTATTATGTATCGGCCGCAATCTATTTTACGATAAAACGGACAAAACCCACCCTATTTATATGACTTTCACAAGTCAATACAATCACCAAACAGCCCAAACAACATCAACAATAATCGTATTGAGCTTCCCAAAACAGTCCACCAACCAACAACATTACTACCAAGCCTTTCGATATATATTTTACAAGTTCTAGCTTTAACGACTTAGCCGCAACTTGGATAATCTTAAATACATGTATAGTAAGAGATTTCTTACCTTTAAACGGAAATAAAAACTCCAATTTGACCTTAATTGTCCACGAAATATGCCTCAAATTCTGCCACAAGAACAAGGAAGCGAAACTAGCAATCAATTCGGGTTTTTCGGCACTAGAATTACTTTAGAAGACTTGAAATCACCTAGGGTTGATATTAAAAACTTGAGGGAGTATTTACAGAACATAAAACACTTAAAACAACCTCCCACACGAGCTGGAACAGCACAAAAATCAGTAATAACAAGAATAACAAGAAACTTACTAGCGCCACGGGATTCCTGACACTTGATTTGTGTTGTTTGCCCTTTGTTTGGGTCTTGGATCATGAGAGAACCTTGAGAAAGTGTTTTTAGGATTCTAAGGTCTGAATATACTGCAAAAATAATGACTTAAAACGGGGTTGAGATATCTTATGTATATCCATATGTCTTAAACCGCCTATGTGGGCCCAATAGAGAGCTGCTTGGCGCAGTCTTGCAAAAACTCGAATATCCCTCTATTCCGAGATCGTATCGACAAACGATTTAATGCGTTAAAAATTAGACTCATAGATCTTCAATTTGTGGGTATATCACCCCGTAATTCCAAGTACATTTGGAGAAAAACGTAGTAACATTTTACCTAAAGTTTAATTAAAACTATAAACGTAAGTTGCGACAACGTTTGTCGACTTTTGTTTCATAACTCGCTTGACTTCAAGACTTATGATACGAATATTATATGATTCAAATAAATTAAAACATTACCTCTTGGGACAATTAAGCACCTCTAGTTTTACCCAAAAATACGGGTTATAATATCCTTGATTCGTTTAACTTCTAATACTTATTAACCACTCTTATACACCCTTGTATCGTTTAAGACCAATAGGATTGACTTTTTATCATCTCAAAGATAATCTCTTCTTGAATTTACGTCGACTAACTTACGGCGTGATCTAAGGTACGCAAATTTTGGATTATAACAAATTGGGTGTAATTATAGAGTTTTGGCATGTTTGTATGACCTACTTGGTCAGCATAAAATTGGGTAAAATTGAGAGGGTGTAATTACACTATGTAATTCTTAAGGAGAAGCTAAGAATTAGTGGTAATTACATTGTGTAATTATCAGGTTATTTTTTTAATCTCTTTTCTTTTCTTTTTAATTTACTTTTTATTTATTTTATTTTTTTCTTTTAAATTTATTTTTTAACTTTTAAAATTCTTTTTTTTTCAAATATTTTTTTTACATTATTTATTTTTTATTTCCTTATTTCTCATTTGCCAACCTTTACTTCACGTGTTTCTACATAATTTTTCATATTTTATTTATTTCTTCATTAATTTTTCTTTATTTTTTATTACACTTAGCTATGTTATAAATCTATTTTTTCTAAACAACTATACCTTGTAATCTTAGAAGAATAAGTCATCCACAAACTTGACTTATAATGAGTGATGTCGTTAAAGTTGAACTTTATTATTGAATGAGGTTATATGCAAACTTAACTACGTTAAAATGATATATTACCTTTTAATATTTAAATAATATTCTCATTTTACAATATTTATTTTTTATTGATTCCATATAGTTGCTCATATTGTTTTTCTTTATTTAGCATAATTGTGCTATTATTATAGTTTTGAAACTACTCCTCTTAATATTACAAATAATAAATTATTAATAAACTTATCATATACTGAGTGATATCATTAAAGTAGAATCTCATTGTTGAATGAGGTTATAGACTTATGTTTTCCTTTTCTTTTGATGAATTATATTTACTTAAATTATGTTGAACCTTATTTTATGTTATGTTTTAATTTTACATAAGAGTATTATGTTTAAAATAAATGGATTTTTAATATATGTTATATTTTCACTTCCATTCTATTTTCTTTATTAGTATTCACTTAATAATTAAGATTGCATGGCATTTATTTTTCAGTTAGAATTGATAGATTATTTTTCGTAAAATATTTGAGTAATGTTATTGTGATGATCCAAAAGGTCATCTTATATTTTAGAACTCGAATCTACATTCTTAAGCCTTAAAAATATTATTTTTACCCTCCTCGATTTGCTTGCGCAGTCCGGGCGTGTTTCCGGAAAGCTTTTATGTTGAAAATTGATGTTTTTGCCTTAAAAGTTGATTTTAGTTGACTTCGATCAATAATTTTGGTAAACGGGCCCGAATCTATGTTTTGAAGGTCCCGATGGATCCGTACCGAATTATGGGACCTGGGAGTATGCCCAAAATCGAATTCGGAGGTCCCTAGCTCGAGTTATGAATTTTTGATAAAAATTAAAAGTCTAAAAATTAATTGATCTTAAGAATTGGTTGATGTTTGGCCTTGTTGATATCGGGTCCGTATTTTGGTTCCGGAGCTCGGTATAGGTCATATATAATATTTAAGACTTGTCTGTGAAACTTGGTGAGAAACGGAGATGATTGGACGTGATTCGGACGTCCAGTTAAGAAGATAGAAATTTTAAAGTGTTCTTGAGAATTTCATTTGATTTGGTGCTAAATTCATAGTTCTAGGTATTATTTTGGCGATTTGATCACGCGAGCAAGTTTGTATGATATTAATAGACCTGTGTGCATGTTTGGTTTGGAGCCCGGAGGGCTCGGGTGAGTTTCGGATAAGCCACGGGATGTTTTGGACTTTGGAAAATCCGGTATTTTGCTGCAGAAGGTGTTCTGGCATGTCATTCTTCGCGTTCGCTAAGGTACTTCCGCGAACGCAAAGAGTAAACTGATGAGGCCAGAATTTTCTTCTTCGCGAACGCGAAGGCTTTGTCGCGAACGCGAAGCGATGGGGCTGTTACCCTTCGCAAACGCGACAAGCTCATCGTGAATGCGTAGTGTTAGACACTGGGGGGAGTCAGCCTTTCCTTCATCACGAACGCGAGCAATGTCTCATGAACGCGAAGGTCGGGGGATAGCCTATGCGAACGCGAACAAGGTCTTGCGAACGCGAAGGCTTGGCAGCCTATACCCTTCACGAACGCGACAGTGTTCTCGCGAACGCGATGAACACTGTCGCCCAACACTTAACAAAATCCAAAAATGAGAATTGGCCATTTATTTCATTTTCTCAAAAATCAAATGGGCTAGAGGCGATTTTCAAGAGTTGTTTTCTTCCCCAAAGTGTTAGGTAAGTGATTCTAAACCATTTGCTTTCAATTACCCATTACATTTTATGAATTATCAACCTAAAATCTAGAGTTTTCATGGTAGAATTAGGGGTTAGGGTAGAAACTAGGGATTTCAAAAAAATGGGGATTTAGACCTCAATTTGAGGTCGAATTCCAAAACTAATTATATATCCGGGCTCGGGGGTGAATGGGTAAATAGATTTTGGTTCGGACTTAGGGTTTTGACCAAGCGGGCCTGGGGTTAATTTTTAACCTTTTGGAGGAAATTTTGGGAAATTTAATTTATGCAATATAATTGATTTCTGTAACAATATTTGATATTATTGAGTCATTTTTTTTGAATAGATACGAGTGGTTTGGAAGTGAATTCTAGAGGAAAAACTGTGATTGAGTATTGAGTGGCGTTCGGAATGAGGTAAGTATTGTGTCTAACCCTGACTTGAGGGAATTAGGAACCTTAGACTATTTGTTATGTAAAATTCATGTGAGCGGCGTATATGTGAGGTGACGAGTACTTATGCGCTGCCAATGTACCTATTTTCTATGTTTCTTCCATTTTTCTTATATTGTGTCTTTCCTATGCCTAATTGCTACGTGTTTATACTAGTGTTGTTAAATTGATCGTTCTTATAATGTTTACGGATATTTTGGTGATAATTGAGAATTTATTTCAAAGTTAAGATTGATATTGTGGAACCAAATGTTGAAGTAAGGCTTGTACTTGTTATTCTATCTCTCTATTGTTATTTATGCATTGCATTATGGTAAGGGAGAGTGTTAATGCACGAAGGGTGATGTCGTGCCATATTGTGAGTGTTAATGCATGAAGGGTGATGTCGTGCCATATTGTGAGTATTAATGCACGAAGGGTGATGCTGTGCCATATTGTGAGTGTTAATGCACGAAGGGTGATGCCGTGTCGTTTCTATTGATTTTTATGGTGAGATTGAGAGTAAAAGCACGAAGGGTGATGCCGTGCATTTTTCCTTTACTGTATTCGTGTTCCTATTGATTCATAACATATTAGTTGTTCCAGTTATCATTCTGCTGTAGTTCTTTATCTCGTATTTCCCCCAGCATGTTTCCCCCTCCCGATATCTCCTGTCTCATTCTTCATTAATGTAATTTGTATATACATTGTTAAACTGTACAGGTTGATTTGTAGGTGCCTTGCCTTAGCCTCGTCACTACTTCATCGAGGTTAGGCTCGACACTTACCAGTACATGGGGTCGGTTGTACTGATACTGCACTCTGCACTTTCTATGCAGATTTTGGTATTGGCTCGGGTTGATCGAGGTTTTGCTATTGGACCGCTATCAGGAGACTCAAGGTAGATCTGTCGGCGTTCACAGACCTTGAAGTCTCCATCTATCTTTTCTGTTTTACTGTTTATTTCATTCAAACAGTTGTATTTATATCAGACTATTGCTTGTAGTGAATTCTAGAATGCTCGTGAATTGTGACTCCAGATCCAGATGGTAGTAATTAAAGTAGTTTTTATATTATTCCACACTTATTATATTTCATCTTAGCCAATTATTGTTATTTACTGAATGAAAATAAGGATTTGGTTGAATGATTCTCTAATGTTGGCTTGCCTAGTAAGTGAAATGTTAGGCGCCATCACGGTCCCGACGGTGAGAATTCTGGGTCGTGACAGTTATGGCATTATATTTATAAATATTAATCATCTTATCAAGCATGTAGTCCATGATGTTTTTATAAAATATGTACTTTTAGTTTTTATATGTAACGACCCGACATGTCGTTTTGAGAATTTATTTTTCCTTAAGCAGCTTAAGGTCCCGAACAGCTTTGTGATGTACATTATGACTTCCGTGTATGGTCGAGTTTGGATTTCGGATGATACGGGACTAAATTGAAAGAACAATTCTTATTTTTGAAGCTTAAATGAAAAGAGTTGACCGGAGTTTGACTTTTGAGCAAACGACTCTGGAATGAAATTTTGATGATGTCAGTAGCTTTGAATGGTGATTTTGGACTTAGGAGTGTGTCCGGATATCTATTTGGAAGTCCATAATTGATTTTGGCTTGAAATGGCAAAAGTTGGAAAATGGAAGATTTTTAGAAAGTTTGACCGGGAGTTGACTTTATTGATATCGGGGTCGGAATTCAATTCTGGAAATTAAAACAACTCCATTATGTCATTTATGACTTGCATGCAAAATTTGAAGTCATTCCGGATTGATTTGTGACGTTTCGACACAAGATGTAGAATTTGGAAAATTTCATAAACTCATAAGTTCGATTCAAGGTGCAATTCGTTGTTTGGTGTTGTTTGATGTGATTTGAGGCCTCGACTAAGTCCATAATATGTTTCGAGACTTTCTGGTATGTTCGGACGGGATCCCGAGGGGCTCGGGTGAGTTTCAAAGTGGTTTCAGACCATTTCTATGCCATTTTAACTGTTGCTTTTTGGCTACAACGGTGTGCATCACAGAAATTTCTGTTGCGCAGGGCTGATTTTGGAAGCTTATATCTCGTAATCAGTAAGGAATTTGGAGATGATCTAAAATAAATATTGTAGTCGTTTGAGTGTAGTTTCCAGAAATATAAACCATTCATCATTTGGACATTTGTACAGAACATTATGATCGATTAACTGAAGCCTGGTACTGCAGATATTTTGCCCGGCAGTGTGCATCGCAGAAATTTCTGTTGCACATGGCTGACTTTGGAAGCTTATAACTCGTAATCTATAAGGAACTTGGCAATGATCCAAAAATGAAAGTGGTAGCTTTTTATATATAGATTTAATAAATCTAAACCATTTGATAGTTGGAGTTGGGTACACAAAGTTATGGTTGATACACTACATGCTGTGTGGGAAGGATTTTTGGAAGAGTTTGGTGTTTTGAGCATAAGCACGTAATGATCCAAAGGTCTACTTTTAGTTCTAGAGATCAAAATTCAATTTCGAGAGTTTGATAATAAATTATAGGAATGATCTGGAATATTTGGTCTAATTTCATCAAGTGCGATTGGGTTTTTAGAGCGAAACATGAGTTAATTATTTAAGGAGCAAAATTGATATCGTACTAAGTAAATGAGCTCCGAATTGAGTTTTTATTGAATGACTAGGTTCGTATTATTATTTGTGACTCAAAGGAAAAAGAATCGTCGAATTCCGAGTTCGTATGATGGAGTTAGAGGCTTTTTAGTGAAATATTAAATTGCTAGTGCAAGTAGGTTTTAGAGATGGAAAATGGACTTTTAGTGACGGAAAATGGGTTTTTATTGAGCAGTTTCGTTTTTAGCTCATTTCAACATTTTTGGAGCTAGGGAACTCGGACTTGAGCGACTTTTGAGAGGATTTTCACCAAATGGATTGGGGTAAGTGTTTCCTACTCAATTTTCATTATATTTCATGATTCCATGATTATTTTAATCTTTTATTAGTGAATCAATTGGAAGAAAATGAAATTTTTGCAAAATCTTTCAAAAACGAAAATTTAAAATTTGGAGGCCGATTCGTTATCGTAATTTGATAAATTTGGTATGGTTGAACTCGGTATGGTTGAACTCGTATCGGAATGGGAGTTCGGATTTCATAAAAATTCTGTCAGGTTCCGAGAGGCGAGCCCCGCGTTGACTTTTTAATCCATAATTTTAAGTTGACTTTTTTTATCCGAAATTATTTCTGATGAATTTTAATGAAGTTATACTATCAATTTGGATAGATTTGAGCTGTCTGGAGGTCAATTCAAGCAAAAAAGCTATTTGGGAATTTCGGCATAACTTCAAAAAGGTAAGTATCTTGCCTAACCTTGAGTGGGGGAATTACCCCTTAGGCATTGAGTCTTATTTGGAAATTGTGTGATTGAAAACCATGTACGCGAGGTGTGACGAGTACGTACTTGGTTTATATGTGTAATTTATACCGGTTAAAATTTGTAGACATCCTTATATATTAAACTGAAAAATTATTGGAACATAGTAAATCCTTTTTTTGTCATGTCTCGTTCCTTGTTTGTCGAGTTTGTATTTTATATGATAATTTGGGGTGATTGCCACTTGGATTTTATGTAAATTCTGTGTATTTGTTGATTTGATATTTCTTGAAATTAATTTTATTATGGATTTTCCATATGCAAATAATTAATTAAATAAGCTTAAAAAGAAGCGCTAATATATTTATCAAAAATTTGGATTAAAGAAGGTGTTGTCCTATGCTGAGATACTTTTCCATCTCTGTTGTTATTTTTGAGGTTTTATATATGTTAGGTGGAGCCTTGTGTTATTTTCTTTGAAATTAATTGATTTTTGTTGAATCTTTGAGTTGGTTGTGGCAGGTGGGCAAATTGTGATCTGAATTGTTGTATTGTGTTGTTATTTAAACACTCTCCTTGATGTTATTTATACTTCCTACCTTTCTTGTTAATGATATACATATGCTTGGTAAGGAATAGTGTAAAGCACAAAAGGTGATGACGTGCCATTTGAGAGTATAAAGCATGAAAGATGATGTCGTACCATTTGAGAGTGTAAAGCACGAAGGGTTATGCTGTGCCATTTTAGTTATATTATCATGTGAGGAAACGTATAAAGCACGAAGGGTGATGCCGTGCCATTCTTAATATGCATGAAGGATAATGTCGTGCCATTTTATTTATATTATCATGTAAGGATGAGAGTAAAAGCACGAAGGGTGATGCTGTGCCATTATTTTTATATTATCACATGTCCATGGCACGAAGGGTGTTTCCGTGCAGGCGAGGACAAGAGACATACATTATATTGTGATATCTTTTCATTGTGTATATATTCATGCCTTTATCATGAGCTGTTATTATGCACCTATGTTTTCTATGTGACATGTAGTCGTTGTTGCTTCCTGTGTGCCTCCCACTTTATTTCTTTTATTATTATTGGCATTTCTCCCAATTAGTTAGTACTGTTATATCTATGCACGGTGAGAAAGAGATAAATGCACGAAGGGTGTTGCCGTGCCAATTGATTTGATATATATATATATATATATATATATATATATATATATATATATCGAGTGAGAATGAGACAAGTGCACGAAGGTATTACCGTCTCATTCAATGTGATATGTTGAATATATTTCTCACATCAGGAAATTTAAATGAGGTGTCACATGGTGACTTTTACTTGAAATAATTATATTTGAAAGATATTTATTTGAAAGAATTATATTCATAAGATATTTATTTGAAGGAAGTATATTCGGGATATATTTAATTGTACGGATTACATTCTAAAGATTTTTATTTGAAAAACTTTATAGATAAAAGATGTATATTTTGAAGGACTTGATTATTTGGTTGTACTTGTGTTTATTATTCGTTTGAGCAATATTTATGGTATTCCCGTTGCCTTGCTGTTTATGTCACAAGTTGATTATTGTTGCCATCGCTGCTATTTATTTTCTATTATTTTTGTATACTATATTGTACATGTTATTTGACTAGTGAGTATCTTGACCGTACCTCGTCACTACTCCACCGAGGTTAGTCTTGATACTTACTGGATACTGACTCTGGTGTACTCATACTACACTTCTGCATATTTTTGTGCAGAGCCACATATTGGAGATATCAGATTCGGATAAAGATTAGAGTGTGATCGCAAGGATTCAAGGTAGGACTACTTGGTTGTCGCAGTCCCTTGGAGTCTTTCCATTTATTGTACTGTTAATTTTTTATTCGAACAGTATTGTATATTCGACCCTCGAGATAATTTCATGCATTCAGTTAGAGTTCTTGATTCAGTATTACCAGTCTTGGGAGGTTGTTATAATTGTTTTCGCTGTTGGTTTCGACACTTGTATTAAATTATATGTTTAAAAAAAATGACTCGAAATGAAATTGTAATCGGCTTACCTAGTCTTAGAGACTAAGTGTCATCACGACGCCTGTGGTGAGATTTTGGGTCGTGACATTATAATTGGTTAAAGTAAAATATTATTAATTTTAAAAAAATATATCAATTATTTTTATAATATTAGTTACAAATATATGATTAGTGATTAATATATTTTCAAGAAACAGTATGTATCTTAAATGTCAATTTTAATATTATTTATAAAGGCATATATTTGTTAAATATTAACTTTTAATTTTGATAATTAACTTTATATTTAAAATTTAATATAACTGTATAATTATACTGGTGCGGCCAAATAGTAAACTTGTAATTACACTGTAATGACACTATGACAAATTAAAAGGCCGTCGTAATTACAACACTATGTAATTACTAGGCTGTATAATTACTACCCTAGTAATTACACCAATTTCAATTATCTAGTGGCTTTCCAAACAAACCCTAAGTCTTGAACCAATAATTTGCATAAGTGGCCATGAATTCAGTGTTGAAAACATAAATATTGATTGAGCGAAAAATGACACTGTATAGCCGTTGTAAAAATAATTGCCGAAAAAATATATAAAAGTTGTATGTGTTTTGTATATATATATATATATATATATATATATATATATATATTTGTATGTTATATACAAAAATTATACAAATTTTATGCACTTTTTCGGCTACCAGATGTACATAATTTAGTTTCTGACGCTGATTAAAAGTGATAATATCCCAATATTGAACCCATCAAATTTATGTGTGGATCGTCGCCGCCCGTTTTCAATGAAAACAACAATGTCGTATAAGTGTGACGTGAAGCAGATTTTGCGAGAGAGACTTGCTGATTGAAAAAATTAATTAGGATGTTCAATAATTGTTCTTTAATTTATGTTCATATTCTTATATAACATCCAGAAATTGGACTGTTTATTAATGTGCTGCTGCAATTTCTTAACTTCTAATGTATTAAGTGGTAAAGCCTGTCTTTGCATTGTGAGTACGCACGCAAATTTGCTGCAATATAATGTATAATAATCAAAGGTGCAAACGATTTGAAACTAAGTATATATAGTGATTAACGCATCGTCATTTCGGGTTAGCGAGATGTAAGCAAGCACAAATGAGAACATATGAGTAACAATATGAGAGAATTCCAAAGGCGACATCAAGTTTTTATTTATGACTTAATTTCCTTGCCTCTAAAGACTTGGAATCTGAAAAATTTAAGAACATAAGCAAGACTTCATTCGGTAGATCGAAAAGCCACATGAAAAGCAAAAACGAGCCCAACAGTTAAAAAATATATATAGAACCCAACATAAAAATGTAAATCAAAACAAAAAGAAAATAGAGAGAAGAGGAAAATGAGGAATATGTCGAAGGATATGCTGTTTGAAGGTCCTTGCCTCATTAGTCTCAACTCTCAAGAGTCAAGTAACACACTTCATAGGCAAAAAATCATTCAGCATCTCACCAACAAATTCATGGACAAAGGCAATAGGGGAATCTGATGTAAATATATTTTGAATATGGAATTAATGTAAAGGGATAAGAAAGTTATTACCCCATTTTCTGACCCTAGAAAAAGTGAAACTTTTAATGCAACAAGATATCTACAGGCCACAGCATCAAAATCACAGGATATGCCGATTCTCGGAGTGGTTTATTCGGAGAAGGGATGCTCTATAAAGCGCGAAAGTGCTCTGTAGTGATGAAGCAAAAACAGAAAAATGATCAGAAAGAAAGAGTTGGTGAATGATAATAAGGGAAACAGTGATAGGGCTACTCTCTATTGGCATGCAGTTATATGTATCGTGACTCCACTTAATCATCACATATTTTAGCTGACACGCCAAAGGAGAGCTGCCCTGTTACTGTCTCTGCTTAATCCTAACACACAATTCGGCTCCTAATTAATACCGCAGATGCAGAAGGTATTTTTCTACTTGTCCTCGAATTCCACTGCATGTAATTGGTTTTCTCCTTTCTCTAATTTGCAGCAAGAATTGATTTAGAAACTAGTTAATAACCACATCAGCTCAGTTTACATTCTTCTACTTTGAATTCTCGGTAATTTTCTTTATTTATGTTCCCATAAATCGTTCATATATAACGTGATGTAAACTAAGGGTCCACCAAACTGTATAGAGAACATGATTCTCTATTAGTTCCGATAGAAACACACACAGCATTAAGTAAGAGACACAACAGAGTTTTACGCGGAAAACTTCCAACTCACGAGATTAAAAACCACGACCTATACTCATAGGATTTCAACTTCACTAACTGAGCAAACTTTAGGTTACAACCTTTTGTAATCTAGGAATTAACCTCTTAATTCCTCACCTACATGTAATAACTCTATTACAAGCCTCTTTGTAATAACTCTATTACAAAGCACACACTTTAACTAACTCTAGCCAAAACAAAACATAAGATTTATGGTTTTACAAATGATCTCCTGCAAAATGCTTCTAAGTAAGCTAGGTAGGAGTCACAAATAGATAACACTAACAAAGATATAACAATACTAAGGGCAAATGATAGACTTAGTGATGGGATCTAATCCTTGGTTCTGTTGTTACTTTGTTCTTCAATCACTTGAAAGTCGGCAGTACACTTGAGAGAGAATTGATGATTTAGGGTTTTCAAGTGTATGTTTTCCCTTGTCTCATGCTGGTAATATGCAAGTGAGGTCATTGGGATGATGTATGCAATTATCCGGTACAAGGCATCCTTCATAAAGTGATTGTTGCACTATTGCACTGTTGTGTGTGTAGAGAAACAGTGCAGTGACTTTAAAGCTGCAGAGAGTTGACTTGTACTGTCATCAGAGGAACTGATGGCCATCTGTTCCCTCTGCCGTTTCTTTGACTCAAGTTTTTGGGACTTGTGCCAGACTTGAGACTTGTTGTTCTTGAGCACTTTGAGGATGTGTAACAGGTTCCCAATCTGATTCTTATTATGAAATTTGTTAGATCATCAAAATACAAGAAGGCACGTAACTTAATGATTTCTCCCATTTTGATGATGACAAACTGATAATTGAAGTTCCCCCTATGTGACGACCCGATAGGTCATTTATAGTTTTAACCTTAAATTTTGTGTTTCGAAACCCCGATTAGCCCCGTTTAGCCTTCCTCAATTTTCATGCGCAGTCCGTGTCTTTTTCCGAAAGGTTTTTATGTAAAAATTTGATAAAAATATGAAATCGTGCCTTAAAAACTAATTTGAGTTGACTTCGGTCAACATTTTGAGCAAACGGACCTGGATCAGTATTTTGACGGTCCTGGTGGGTCCGTGTCATGATTTGGGACTTGGGCGTATGCCTGAAATCGAATTCAGAAGTCCCTAACTCGAATTATTGCAATTTATTAAAAATTAGAAGCTTAAAGGTTTAAAGAATTAATAAGTTTGACCGTAGTTTGACTTTGTGGCTACCGTATCCGGATTTTGGTTTTGAAACTTGGTATAGGTTTATTACTGTATTTATGACTCGTCTGCAAAATTTTGTGCAAAACAGAGTTGATTTGACGTGATTCGGACGTCCGGTTGAAAAATTGAAAGTTCTTAAGCTTCATTAACAATTTCATTCGTTTTGGTGTCTGATTCGTAGTTGTATGTGTTATTTTGGCATTTTGATCATGCGAGCGAGTTCGTATGATGTTATTGGACTTGTGTGCATGTTTGGTTTGGAGCCCCGAGGGCTCGAGTGAGTTTCTGATAGGCTATAGTGTGATTTCAGACTTAGTAGAATAGTTGATGCCTCTTTTGTTATTGGTGCTCTGCTGAAGGTCTAGAATTTGCGAGATCTGGCTCGTATTTGCGAGCCTCGCTTTTGCGAACAAGGCTTCGCATTTGCGAGCATGAGCTGATTGGGGGACTTTCGTATTTGCGAACTTGCTTCTTCCGTTTTTGTGAAGGCAGAGTCGCATTTGCGATTCAGCGTATTTCTGGGCAATCTTTGCATATACGAAGGGTGGTTCGCATTTGCGAGGACATGGGTTCGCATTTTCCACCAAAACATCGCATTTGCTGTAAGGCCCCGTAAAATTTCGTAAAGGAATTTAAGTTTTCGTGGTGCCGAACTAGGATCACGTATTTGAGGATTGTAGAAAAATGCACTGGTGAGTAAAGAAAAATTTTGGGCAGAAAAATGCATTTATGCGGCCCACTATGCGGCCGCATAATCACTCTGCGAACTGCATAATGGTCTCAGAGTGATGCAGCTTAGGCAAGTTTGGAGATCAGGTTTGCGGCGCATTATGCGGCCGCACACCAGTTCTGCGATGCATTATGCGACCGCAGAACAGGTCTGCGGGCCGCATAATGACCGCAAACTGAGTTAGTTTTGGCCAGTTCCGGAGGACAATTATGCGGTCCATTTCGCGGAACTCAGATGCATTATGCGGTCGCATATGCTACCGCAGATCCTATTCCGGAGCTTCATTTTTAGGGTTTTTATAACCCGATCCAATTTCATTTAATAGACGATATGTACCATCTTTTGAGCAAAAACCTGATATTTTGAGAGAAAGAAAGTGCTCTAGAGAGGGAGAGAGTTCCTCAACCAATTGTTCCTCAATTCTTACTCAAATCTTGGAAGATTATCAAGGAAAGCACACTAGGTCTTCATCCTAGAGGTAAATTTCTACACCCTAAACCTCAATTTCGAAATTTAACTAGGAATGGGTAATTGGTAAGATAATATTTGGGTATGGGAGTTGTTTATTTTGCATGCATGTGTTATCAAGGGAGGTAGGGAGATTGTTAAGCTAAAATGGTAAAGCATGGATTGTAGGATGAGGGGATCCTCCATGAAAGGGCCTTGAAACCTTAATGCACACCTAGTATTTGATAAAATGCTCAAAGGAGCTAGAACCGTGAGTATCTTCCTAATTTTGGTTAAATTTATTACATTTCTACAATAGATTGAAGTTTCTAAGACTTCCAGAATATTTTAGAGTTTAAGGAAGCTCAAGCAAGGTATGTTGGCTAAACTCTTCTCTTAGAATTAAACCCCACAATGTCCTTGTAAGTCTCGCGATGCCCTTTATAAATTGGATTTCTGTCAAATATGTGACCAGGAGGTCACGGGTTCGAGCCGTGAAAATAGCCTCTTGCAAAAATGCAGGGTAAGGCTGCGTACGATAGACCCTTGTGGTCCGACCCTTTTTCGGACCCCGCACATAGCAGGAGCTTAGTGCACCGGGCTGCCCTTTTAAGCCTTGTGTCGAAATAATTATGTGTTCAATATATATTCCAAAGATTCTTGTTATGTTAAGTTAATGTTTGAGGATGTGGTTTAGGTATGGTTGGTGTGTGTTACTATGTTATGATTTGAAGCGTGAATTCTTATGAAAGCTACCATGTCAATTGTGTAAGAAGTCATATGTGCCTGAGACCCTAATTTATTCAAGTATGTGATTAAAGCCTTAATGTTGAAAGGCCTTGTTGTTGATTATTCATGATTACGATTGAAAATGAAATAATGAGCTGAATTATGAAGTACGACCAATGTGCCAAGAATGATATTGTGTTATGGCCAATGATGTCAATAAAATAAATGACATGTAAAAGAATATAAATTGAGTGGTAAATACTTTTAATAACAAATGCTTTGGGAGTATCGATTAGCCACCGAGGAAGGGTAGGTCGGAATAACCTAACCCCGAAACTACACGTGCCGGTGTAGGAATGATTGAGGGATAAATCCCCGTGTTAATATGATGAGACTGTTTCCCCTTATATGGGATGAGATTGGTGTGCTGAGATGCTTTCCCCTTAAATGGGATGAGATTAGTGCTAGCTAATGTGATGTAATGTCGACCCACACGGCATTGTGCTGAGACGGCTTAACCGATCCGGCTGAGATCGGACGCCATGCTGCGCACATGATGGTATTGTGAGTATATGTTTCGGGGTGAGACGACTTAGTCGGTCAGGCTGAGATCGGATTATGTGCTAAAACACGGTGGTATATCGGTGCTAAAGATCTCCCAACTTGAATTACCGAAACCTACTTGAAATTTACGTTTTCCTTAATGTGACACTTTGATACCATTTGAGTCTCTTATTGATATCATGTTGTATTTTCCGTTTACTGTTGTTCGTTATATTGAGAGAGTGCTTAGTTTTGCATACTAGTACTGTACTAACGTTCCTTTTGCCGGGGGCGCTGCATCTTTAATGGATACAGGGGGTTCCATAGCAAGTGGTATTGATCAGTGATAGCAGCACACCCTCTCCTCAGCTGGTTTGGTTAGCCCCACTTCATTTCAGGGTCCTGTATCTTCTATCCTTTGTACATAGCATTTTTAGGTATAGCTGGAGCCTTGTTGCCGGAACTGTCATAGCACTCTTCTATTCCTGTTAGAGGCTCCGTAGACATAGTGTGGGTTGTATCTGTTTTTGGAAAAGTTAAACTAAAAATGTTGTAATGGTATCTTCTGTTTAACTTTAACTATGATTGTACGACGTACTATTTTGAAGACTTGTTAAAGACGTAACTAATGAAAATGAACTGGTGTTCTTCACATGACTGACTTATTAATGAAATGTATTCTTCTCTTTATTTGTGGGTGAGTTGAGTAGACAGCACTGTGCAGGCTTGCTCGACCGAGGTAACTCTTTTATGCGTCGGTCGTGCTCCCCGAGGTGGGCGTGACATTTGCGATGACGGTATTTCTGAGAAGGGTTCACATTTGTGATGTTCGCAATTGCGAAAAAAATATCGCAATTGCGACATCTGCAGCTCGTAAAAGAAGGGAAAAAGGGATTTTAGCTCATTCTTCCAAATTCTCAACCCTAAAAACCTTAGAGGCAATTTTTCCAAGAGCTTTTCTTCCTAAATTCATTTGTAAGTGACTCTAACTTACATTTTTTCAATTACCCATTACATCTCATAAGCTTTCAACTTTAAATATAGGATTTTCATGGTAGAAATTAGGGATTTGGGTAGAATTAGGGATTTTTATCAAATTGAGATTTAAACCTCGAATTGAGGTCGGATTCGAATTAAATTGCATAATCGGGCTCGGGGGTGAATGGGTGATCGGGTTTTGGTCCGAACTTCGGGTTTTAACCAAGCGGCCCGAGGTTGACTTTTGTTGACTTTTTCAGTAATGATCTAAATTAAATCTCTTTCATTTGTGAGTAGCTTCTAAATCTTAATTTGAATCGTTTGGTTAATAATATGCTAGATTTGGTTAGTTTGGAGGCTTGTTCGAAAGGCAAGGCCTTGATTTGAATTTTGAGTGGATTGCAGAGCGAGGTAAGTATTGAGTTTAACTTTGATTTGAGGGAATTAGGAACCCTTGAGCTATGTGCTATGTGAAATCCATGTGTAGCGGCGTATATGCGAGGTGACGAGTGTATATACACCGCCAAAATACTTGTTTCCCTGCTTTCCGTATTTTATTAATTGTTTCATTCCATGTCTTAACTGTTACATGCTTTAACTGCTTCCCTGCCTTTGCTTGCTACTTGTCAATTATTATTCTAGTGTTAAAGATGTTAGATATTCTCATGCTTCCATGATTGACTGTTACTTACCTTAATTGACTTACTTGCACCCTTTAATTGTCATTTACCCGGCTTGTCTTACTGCTTAATATTAATTATAGTGAATTCCCAATTTGGCACGAGATTTCCTTTCTGGTTCTGCTTCATATTCATTAATCGTAGAGATTCTTTTGATTCGAGTTGTTAAATTGATTGCACTCATTAATTTATTTATATTGATATAGTGGGATCGGTTTGCCAACCGAAACAGGTGGAATAAGGGTGGATTGATATGGTGAAATAAGGGTGAACTTACATTGATATGGTAGAATCGGATTGCGTGCCGCAACAAGTGAAATAAGGGTGGATTGATATGGTGAAATAAGGGTGATTACGATGTTGATTTTGACTATATGGTAGGATCGGGTTACGCGTTGCAACACATATTTATTTTTTATTATTGATATATATATATATATATATATATATATATATATATATATATATAGTGGAATAAGGGAGAATAGTGTTGTATGGTGGGATCGGGTTACGCGCCGCAACAGTTTATGTGTTTCTATTCCTTATTGTGTAGTGTTGGCTTCGGTACTCTAAGGATTGGTATTTCTAGCATTTACTGGTTTTTCTTCGAAGATTGAGTTATTTTCATGAGTTAATTGCCTTATTTTGTTTCCGTATTTATATTGTAAGTGACCCGCCTTAGCCTCGTCACTATTTCATCGAGGTTAGTCTCGGCACTTACAGAGTACATGGGGTCGGTTGTACTCATACTACACTCTGCACCTCTTGTGAAGATTTTGGAGTCGGTCCCAGCAGTCAGTAGATTGCTCGGGTTGACTATAAGTGTGGAGACTTGAGGTACAGTTGCTCGGCGTTCGCAGTCCTGAAGTCCCCTCATCCTTTATCTTAGCTGTGTATTTTTCTTTCAGACAACTTTACTTTTGTTCAGACCTTTATCTGTAGTATTCTAGTAGCTCGTTCACTTATGACACCAGATTCGGGGCTTTATTAGATATTTCAGTTGTTATGTGTTTCCGTACTTTACTTCAGAATTTATTTCAGTTATTTTGATTTCTTTATTATTATTTAATTTGAACTGTTAAAAATGGATAAACTGCTCTAAAGTTGGCTTGCCTAGCAAGTGAATTATTAGGCGCCATCACGGTCCCGTGGGTGGGATTTCCAGGTCATGAAACCCTGAGAACCATATCTCTATATAATGTTTCCTGCAAAAAGACCTTATTCGCCCTGAGAACCTAAGGACATGTTCCCCTTCTCAATTTTCTTCCTCCTTTTGGCATCATAAAAAGATTATACACAAGTAAATGCAAAAAGAAGTCTAGCAAAATTAACTCAGGCCACATGTGTGCACACAACGTGGCTCAAATAAGAGCGCAAGAGTATAATCATGCATAGAAAAAGATGAGATGCTCATTAATTTAAAAGAGAAGAAATCGGAAGTAGTAGCACCATTGTTACAAAAACATCCACAAAAAATAACTTAAAGTACCAAGCATAGGAACAACAAAAGACACTAGGGTAGGACAGACATCATTCAATTGGACACTAGGAAGGGAGCTGTTTAAGGGGCACTAGAAGGGGAGGGAAGGATGAGGAAGCAAGGGTTCTGAGAAGAATGTCCATTCGAGCATTTGTAGGCACTTGTTCGTTAATCAGCCACTCTTTCAAGTCCTCGGCCTGTTTTCTCAAGTCTGCATTTTTAGTGGTCAGGCAAGCAACCTCTGTGTCTTGTGCACTGCTAGAACCAGGTTCCTCCTTAGCCTGACTAAGCAGCCCTTCAAGAATGGCATTTCGTGCCTTCAACCTCCTTATTTCCTCATTTGCAGTATTCTGAGCATCAATCAATTGAGAAATAGTGGAATTGCTGCCAACACCCTATTTCTTATCAATACACTCACATTCCTCCAAGGTTTTCTTTGAGAAGGTTTGCTTGCGAGTTCCCACTGATGCTCTTCCCAAAGGGACTTTGAAGAATTCGAACACCTTAGGGAGTAGGAACCCATAAGGCAAACCATGGTTTCCGTCCTTGAATTCTGCCACCTTCTTCATATGTTCAATCATAATACCAGGCATATTGATAGTGGTGTATGCATCCAGAGCTTCCATGAGGAACATGTCTACTTTTGAAGTAATTGAGTGCCTTTCTGCACGTGGAAGCAAGACCTTCTTCACCATTTCAAACATAAGTTGATCCCCTGAAAGGAAGGCCTTCTTGTGCACCCGTTCCCCCTGATGCACCACCTGATCCTTCAGAATGACTCTTCTAAAATTAGGAGAACGGGTCCCTTCAATGGGTGAGATCCCTTCAGTAGGTACTCCCAAATTACTCCCTAGAACAGCCTCGTCCATCACAAAATCTACTCCATTAACCTTCAAGCAAATGTTATCATCTTCCACTGTAAACATATCTGTGTAGAAGCTACGAACCTCCTCCCCATGAACCTTGGGACTCTGATTGGTGAACAAATGAGTCCACTTCTGAAATTTGCAGATGTCAAACAACTGTCTCATTCCTGACATTTCGAGAATGTCAGCATCAAATGTTCTGCCCCATAGCACTCTCTGCTTCCTAAGGTTTTCTCTGCTTTCAACCTTTGATACAGTCACTTTGGCCTTCTTGGAGGAACCAGGTTCCTATTTGTCACTAGCCTTCCTCTTCATAGACTTCCTCACATTTTTCTCCTTCTTTTCAGACACCAGACTTCTCTCCCTCAACACTCTTCACTTCATCAACCTCTACAGCTTTCATAGATGAACCTTTCCTGGGCTTTGGAATCACAGGTTTCTTAGAGAAGTTACAAATTAAGGAAGCAGGTTCCTCATTCACCCCTTCATCGTCAACATGGACAACATTTGCTGCAGGCACATCCTCCCCATTCACTAGCCTTCCCCCTTTCATCAACCTCCTTCTTTTCTTTTCTTCTTTGTTTTTCTTCAGAATAGTCTCATAAGCTTCTTTCTTTTGCAACCTGGTAGTGGGTCTTTTAAGAATGGGCTCTTTGGGAACTACCCTACCACTTCTAGCAGCAATGAAGCTTGCCACAGTCACATTATCATAGTCTTCCTCACTATTTTTTTTTCCTCTTCATACAGGGGTCTCATTTCAGGAATAACAAAGTTCAATTGCACAACATCAAAGTGAGGAGAAGGAGCAGGATCAATACTGACCTGGGGCTCTTTTGAGGAGAAAGGGGTTTCGTCCCAAGTAGGAGCAGAGTGCTCTTCTTGGGCAGAAGGATCAGGTCCCTCCGTTGTTTCCCCAGTAGTACTGACTGGTGCCAAGTTTTCAAGAGGCACCAGTTCCCTACCCTCAACTCTATGACCTTCACCTTCCCCCGGAGACCCAATGGTCGTATCATCACACTCATACTCTCCAACCAAACCTCTCTCTGTAGCAATCAGTAGCATGTTCTCAATAGCTTCTTTCTCATGCACCCCCAAAATAAATAGAATCAGAAGATGCAAGAGGAATATTACCTGTCGGAGTGGAAATATTCATATCAAAGCTTGGAGCGGACACTCCTAATATTTCACCACTTCCAACAATATCTTGTTGGGTTTCAGAGATTTCCCCAACCTGTTGACTGGAGACCTCTTGTCCCTCGTCTCCGTCTACTGTTTCATCATCTGCCATTTTTTCAGGCGAGGCAGAGGAAGAGGTTGTAGCAACAAATCTTTTAAGGTTTTGAGTCTTACGACGGCGATGAGAACCAAAACTCGATGGGGTTAGAGAAGAACCAGTAGGTGGTTGTTGGTCTGGTGTGGGGTTTTGACTGGGTAATAGTTAGGACTCAAACTCATACTCATGTGCTTCAAGAAATGAAGGCACAATAGGAATGACACTGGTGGTGTTTGAAAGCTCTGGACTCTGAAACATAATGGAGTTTGGAATTAGAGACACGAGAAAGAAAGGGTTTTCTTTCGAGAGAGAAAAGAAATTATGTTGCTTTGATGTGGATAGTTGGGAAAAATACGTCTTTTGGGGCTATTTAAAGAGGATGAGGGACCGGTTGCAAATGGGTGTAACGTACTAGGTAGACGGGTCAATTTTGAATGGATGTGACATTTTGGTTTTAAAAAGATGAGAGAGACATGGAAACATTTAATGATGTGGCACTTTTATAGTCGTTTAAGATGTGCATGAGTGTAAAAAGAACTACTAACCTGAGTCAAAGGAACCAGGTTCCCTGACTGAGTTTTGTAAATGTGAGCCTCATACTTTTACCAAGATGCAGGGTTATTGGCTGCTTGTTAACTCTGTAATTTCCATGTGTGTTTACCTATAACGGTATAGACATAGTTAGAGTCTGACAGAAAATACTTTTTAGCAGTTTTACTTGTTCATTCTTTCATTGCCAATCATTGAGGGACCTGGTACTCAGTTTGATTTTATCAGCCCCAATGCCAATTGATTCTTTTCAAAGTGCTCTCTGCCCAATGCTTTGGTAAAGATATCTGATACCGGGTCCTCTGTTTTGCAGAACTTCATGTAGATGAGGCCCTTTTCAATATTATCCCTGAGTAAATGATGTCGCACATCAATGTGCTTTGTTCTCTTATGCTAAACCGAGTTCTTTGCCATGTTGAGAGCACTTGTGTTATCACACAGTAATGGAACACAATTAGAAAACACACCGAAATCCTCTAGTTGTTTTTTGATCCACAACAGTTGGGCACAACAAGAGGCAAATGCCACATATTCAACTTCTGTAGTTGAAAGAGCCGCCGAGTTTTGTTTCTTTGTACCCCATGAGATTAAGCATGACCCAAGAAAATGTGTCATGCCAGATGTGCTCTTTATATCCACCAGATAACCAGCATAATCAACATCAGCATAACCAATTAAGTCAAAATTGTCTCCTGAAGGATAGTAGAGAACCATGTCATATGTTCTTTTGAGATACCTTAGAATCCTCCTGATAGCGTTCAGATGAGATTCCTTTTCAATAGATTGAAATCTATCACACAATCCCACACTGAATACAATATCAGGTCTGCTAGCTGTGAGATACAAGAGTGAACCAATGATACCTCTAAACATGGTTTCGTTCACAGGAGAACTAGGTTCATCCATGTCCAGACGAGTGGCAGTGGCAATAGGAGTGTCAAAGATTCTTGAACTTTCTATCTCAAATCTCTTCAGGAGCTCTTTAATGTACTTCTGCTGACTTATCATCGTTCCCTTAGAGGTTTGCTTAACTTGCAACCCTAAGAAACAATTCAAATCCCCCATCATGCTCATTTCAAACTCGCTTCCCATAAGC